>JAECUM010009238.1:0-67501 GCA_016617855.1 Megalonaias nervosa
CCGGATCCATTGTCCACAACTAAAGCGGCTACGTCTTCGTCGGACATGTTTAAGCGTTGATTTCACTATACACCTCTACAAACGAGTGAAGTTAAAGCAATGTAGTTCTGTGTCTCGAACGGCTCTATTTATACGGCTATGCGGCGGGTTCCTGGAAAAATAAACGCGTTTTCTTGCATATTACCATTTATGGTAATATAGTAGTGCCATATATGGTATGGCGGGACTGTATGACTCGATTCACTACTTGAAGTGCGCATGTACAGTAACTCCATTCACGACAGGTTAATTATTGGTCTTGAGTTCCCGTGGCATAGGTGTTAAATGAAATCACCTACATGTACTTAGGTCTGGATCATAATTGCGTACTGGAATATAAGTGTGACTGTTTTCTTGTTCATCCACAAGGTACATGGTTGTGGGTGCGTTAAATTCAACCAAGATTTGGTACATTTAATCCCAGATTAACAGAATGAGTGTATTGAACATATAGCCCAAGACATACATGGTTATAATACGATAGTTTGGGACTGGATTAATATGGGTTTAAATTTAGTTAAATCCTTCTGTAGTATGTTTATTTAATAAAGTGGATAATGAATTCAGTATGTGTGACACAAACAAAGGTATCGGATGAGTGTACATTTGACAAAAAAATATCGGTGTCGTTAAGATTTATATGCCCGATTTGGTCATTACACTCAATAATTATCTAGATAACGTTATTGTAATTCAAAATAGACCCCCACAAATATTTTTAATATACTGCCACTAGAAAAGTCAATGCCATATTTTAATTTTTATATTAAAACTTTATTTAATTTTGACCAGATTAAAAACCGACTAACATTCAATTTTGAATTGACCTCTTCAACATATAGCTGTAAATCTGAAGTTACATTCATAGCATCAGTGACCACTGGTTCTATTTACGGACACCTCGCAGCTCCAAATCAGCATGTAGAAGTGATTGGAGCTTTAGAGGTGGACATAACAATTTGTCAAAACACTAAATGATATTATTTCGGTTACTTCCTGTCCACTCAGCTCGTATATTGGGTATTTTCCTTATAAGAAACACACACACACACACACACACACACACACACACACATATATGGTGGAGAAAGAACCCGGGAAAGTCCCGGTAAGAACCATCGCCACCCCCCACCCCCCGCGAAAAGTTTCTCTTTGAATAGATTACCCATATGGTACATGGGCTGTCGTACACATTCAGATATTTTGGAATTTTTCATTGTTGTGTAAAGTTAAGAGATATGAAAAAATAATTGTTTTTTTTTTTCGAGGGACAACCGAATATTTTTGCTCATTTCACAATAGGAATAATGCAATAACAACAACGCCATAACTAGCAACAGCAACATATATATATATATATATATATATATATATATATATATTCCTATCAGTTTTAATTAATCATAATGTTTAGTTACTGCTGTGCTTATCTAAGGTCACATGTCCCAAATATATGGTGTAATCACAAAACTGGACACATAAACCTACACATGAATCGCAGAATGTGTCACATGAAATTAGCATAATTTTTGTGGCTGATATTTACTGTCTATTGGGGTTAATTTGTATGAAATCTTTCATTTTAAAGTATGATTGTTTTTAAGCAAAATCGGTAACAGAAAGATACAAAGACAAATATAGATACGTTGGTCCATGGAATTATTATTATTATTATTTTGCTCATTTATGTTATATCGATTAATCGACAAATAAACCCGGTCACTTCTATGGACAAGAACTAACTTGTGTGAAATAAACAATTCTTTTTTCACGTAAGTGAGCAAGTTTTTCCAAGTTTTTCACGTCATATAAGTCACGGAAGTAAAATACAATTTCTTTTCCCCTTCAGCTGAAAAAAAAATATATATGTAGTTCAATTTCTGACATAGTGGGCGCTTCCAAACAGCCAGAACCTATTTTATGTACTCGCTGGAACAACGTTTTAACCCTCATTTTGGACACATTTGCCATTGTTAAGGCATAGTAAGGTACACCGAATGAACTAGAATGTGTAAAAGGTATCGACAAGCCTAGATGTGCTATGTACATGTATAATATGTACATGCAGCTGCCGATTGAAAACCATGATCTGTGATTGGGTGTTATAAAACTCAGGTAGACAGATCGACATGTTGTACTGTTGTACTATGACACGTGTTATTATTTTCGGACATTAGTGACCAGATACTAGAATAACCGTGATGGATTGGACTGACCAGAGACTAGAATAACCGTGATGGATTGGAAATGAACATTCTTGAGTAAGATTCGCCGCAATGGATCAATAAAGCGCGATAAAACTGTGTTGTTTGTGTACTAACACCAAACCACATCATTTAATACAGTAATAGTTAGCTACATAGTCCTTAATTTATACGTGGCAGACTATCCACTATTTAATCAGCAATTTGGTAGTTTTTCTTTGGAATAAATAAATAAATAAATAAATAAATAAACTGGCAAAAACCAACACGCTGGTCTAGTAATCGGTGGTATACTATACATTTTAACTTCCTGGGGCATTAGGAAGGGAAAAATAAACCGAGCAAGTTCTTCCTGATTAGTTGGTATAGGCGAATCATTGAAAGTCAAACATTATTTTTTTTTTAAACTGTAGTCGATATGATTTCTTTCGTATCAGGGACTTTTCAGTAATTTTCCATTCAGTTCATTTACCTAGGCACAGTGCTGATGTTGCATGCTGGGTAATATGACCAATATTTGTTAACGGTACAAACTCAAAAAGTCATATTAAGAATGCTAGAAAAGCATTTGTTTTCCCCAGTAATGTTAATAACTCTTCAAACGGCAATAAACTTCGAACTTAAAGAAATTCTAAACACTTAGATTCACTGACTGAATTTCAAGTTCAAAATAGAAAATTGTAGGCACTGTATTTATGTGTTGCATAAATGTAGTCATCTTCGTTAGCCAAGGTTCCGATATGATAACCTTGTAGATAGGGCTATCATATCGGAACCTTGGCTAGCGAAGATGAAATGTAGGGAGCGAGCGATGTTTGTTGAAAATGAAATCATACTATCTTTGGGTTCGAATAGCTCATCACTCAGTGATTATGTGTGTGTGTGTGTGTGTGTGCCGTTTGAAAAGTTTTGAGCCGACGCCTGAGTTTGTTTAGGCACTGGATTTCAGATAATGCATGTGTTGCACGAATTTTTGTAAGGGATCGAGCGATGTTCGATTGGCATGACATAATACAGATTGTCTCTGTTGGTTCTAATAAGCACATCACTCAGTCATTATATACGTCAATATTTGGTGAAGTATCTAACTGTTGGAAAAATTTGTTGTTGTAGTTGTTGTTATAGGGTTTAACGCCATTTTTCAGCACAAGATAGGCTATACATGGCGGCCAGTGTAAGTGATGGAGGAAGAATCCGGGAAAACCCCGGAAAGAACCACAAACCCACGAGAAGCTACTGGCAAGCTTTCTTACGTGGAGTCGACTCCTGAGTTTTTTTTCCCCCTTTGTTTTGTTTATTGTTGCTGCTGTGTTTTTTTGGGATACCAGTAAACCTGTCTCCAACGCTTGATTTCTATATATTATGTATTCTAGACAATTTTGAAACTATCTTTTCGCTATTTTGAAAATCTTACACATTATATTATCAGTTTTGTTCTAATAATCTTAACAATTAGGTAATTGGTAGACATAACAAGATTTTGTTGCAGCAATGGACTGCTCCCCAGTATAAATCGTGTATAGAAAGAGCTGAACCTAATTGTTTAGTCGAATGCCATATTCTTCTGTAGTGTAGACTGGCATTTGTTGTCAAACTGGCTGTCTCCAGCATAATTTCAGTAAAATAAATGACAAAGAAATGTTTATGTTTTTATTTAGTTGTGCTGATGCTGTAATATTGCCACAATATATTTTTCCATGGTCAGCAATTTGCACAAATTGAGAAATTTGTTTCTAAATAAGTCCACTTAGAACCTCGTTTGTGAAAAAATAAATAACTACACAGTTATATATATATATATATATATATATATATATATATATATATATATATGAGAGAGAGAGAGACGTGTCATATGATGCTTTATATCTTTGAAAACATTTGTTGTTTTTGGTGACAGTTCTGTCATTAAAACTAATTTTAATTGAAATTGCAAGTCGGCTAAGTTAAAGTGTGTACTAAAAAACGCGGATAGAGAGTACACTTGAAATAGACATCATGCATGTAATTTAAAAATACACGTGTTTGCATGGATATATGCCAACAATTGGATTTTTTTAAGAATTACAGACGACATTTTTAAATATCCTGAAGCATATCTTACAACAATGTTAATATTATTTGACCGTTTTAGTCTTCATAAATATTTTCTTACTAAGTGGAATTATTGTGTAAAACTAAATATATTTACAACGTTAAGATATGAATTTCAATTCCATGTTCTGCTGATTTTATTACTACTTTTATTGTAAGAAACCATGAAAATGTGTCTAGAGCTTGAAACGCTTGTCTCTGCATTCTATAAAAAAAAAAAGTTAACATGTTCTGGAGTTACAAACAATCATCAAGGTAACACTCTCGTCAACAATATTAGTTCGTTTTTTCATACCTCTCTTTTCAAACATGCAGATCAGTTACATTCATTTTTGTCAAACCCCAAAATAATTAAAAAAAACCCACACCCGTTCGAAAGGTTATAATTTTTCTTTTAAACATTTCATTTTAGCATCGGATTTGCCAATGTATGAATATATTCATGCCATGTATACCTTACAGAATAACAATGAATGACACACACACACACACACACACACACACACACACACACATATTAATAAGTATGTGTATCTAAACAATCATCGAGCTCTTAGAAACAAAACCCTTTCGTTGCTTTGCAGGTTTATAAACGATGGCTCATCTCGTAACAGGTTAGGTAAGTGTCCATAAAACTTTGTGCCTATATATTTGTGGTGCAGAAACGATATGAATAATGCTCGACGTCACACACTTGCCAGTAACTTGTTCTCAAATTGGCCGATTATAAAATATACACGTGTTTATAAATACCGTCTATTTAAAATGGACTTTTCATGAAATTTTATCTTTATTTCTCTTAAGTGGGAAAGACACTCAATCCAATGAAAAACAATTTATTTAAAATTCTTTTTCACTTGACTTAAATTCTGTTTCACTGAAGTGAAAATGTTAATTTATGTTAAAACGGCGTAATAATCTTCATTATCAGAACGTATTAATTACTTAAAGATTAGGTTTCGAACGGGTGTGTGCCTCGAGTGGCTCTATGAGGAGCATATAAAGGTAAAACTCGAACAATGAAAATGTTACACACACAAAACGTTATCACCAGGAAATAGTGACACTTAAATTTGACTACGCGCAGAAACCGAAACGTGTCATTTCATTGAAATGTCTAATACTATCTTTTCATCGTCGGCGCGCAACCCTCACCCTAATCAGGGGCGGTTTTAGGGATGTGAGGACCCGGTACGAATTGAGGACAATGGGCCCCCAAAATCTAATTTCAATATCACTGAAGAAATTCTGTGAAATTTTCATACAGAAATATAAGTTTGCTTTCAAAATAAAATTTAGTTTTTAAATAATCTGCTTTAATTATAATCTGTTTTAAACAAACTCTCCCATTTCCCCTCCCCCCGCTCGCTAAGACAGCTTCTACCCTAATAAATAAAGAATACAAACTTGTGTAGATAGTAAAAATAAATAAATAAAAAAAAATGCACCGAATTTTATATTTTCGATTCACGCATTAAAAGTGAATTTATGTCCACATTTATTGTTTCATTCTGTCATTTCATTGGTAGTAGTCGTGTGAGCTTTTATGTCCCTGGGAGGGGTGGGTCAATTACACCCGTTTAAACCCCAAAACTCACATTTATTACTTTTTTAAATTTCTTTATGCTGGATTGGGTGTCTTGTTTTATAGGCAATCTGATTAAAATCAGATTTGCACTGTTTTCACTTAGGATAGTGGTGAACTGATTTTAATCAGACTGGTTTTTTAGGTTTCAAACATTACGTAAAACATTGCTGTAGGAAGTTTCAACACATGCTAAATATTACCAAGCACACGAACATGGAAATTAAATAATAGTTACGTAAATTTATATGTTTTATCAACAGATGATTGGGGAGATTTTTTTCTTAGTTATTCGTTTTACTTGAGGATCGTTTATCAACTAGTTTGATACAAGCAAATGCGGTATACGTGGTCCATGTCTCAATAAACACTGAAGACAAGTCACGAGGCATTTTATGAAACAATTTCTTTTTTAAAAAATATATATACGGTATTGTTCTAATAAGGTAGACACAATAATGTGTAAAATTGTTGATTTTGTAATTTATTTTTTAAATTGGATCCCAGACATTTATCATACTTAACGGGATTAACTGAATTGTCATTCGTTCAAGCAGACTCGCTTGGCTCTGTGATTGCTTCGTCATAGTCTCATAGAGCAACGCGAGAGTTTGGGTTCAACGAGACTAGATAGACGTACACATGCAATCAAATTTCTGAATGAAAACAGTTTGAAAATCGGGAGATAAAATGGTGAAATTAACGGCAGAATTAATAGAACAGGCTGCCCAATATACAAATGCAATTAGAGAAAGAGAACTGGATTTGAGAGGTATCCTAATGACTGGGGCATCGCGAAACTCGTTACTGTTTTATTATAGCGTGGTTCGCAAAAACGCATGCTCTTAGTCAGCAGATTTGGATCTTTTTATTGGGCAGTTTTTAAAATAGATACTTTGAAGTAAACCCACATTTGGGTGAGTCGAACATATGGTTGTTATTCTTCATACGTAAAATGTTTAGAAACTTATTCTGAAGTACTGCTTTGGTTACACATAACGTTCGCACCGGTAGGCGGTATTGCTGCTGCCGTGCTGGGTGTTTCTTCTAAATAGTCGCTACATTCATGGAGATTAATTAGGAATCGAATTGAATTTTCAGTCAAAATCTTGACGAATACCGCAGGGCTGGAAATTAGCATTTGTCGCTAGCCTGCAGTTTGTGAATTTCCAGTCGAACCATAATCATAACTTGAAGAATAGTCGGATGGCAAGTGAAGTTTTATCGCCAACAATTTATGAGAAGGACTACAGTATACTATAGTAAAAGTCGTACAGGTCATGTAGGCATTCGACACCGATTATTTCAGTAATGGGTGTGATGTTTTAGAATTTGATTTTTTATACCTTTAAATGGCAACTATTCACTTTATATGATGGACCCTCATGCATTCATTTTTCCTTTGGAAGATCATTATTTACCCTTCCAAAGAAGTACACATGGCAAAATTATTGTTAAAGTATGTTGACATTTTTAGACGAAATCAACATAAAGGAGTGATCCAGTACAATCTGGAATGAATGTCGCACACTTGTGTCATAATGAAAGCTACACGTGTTTATAAACTAATTCGTACTACCTTATATTGTGACGATTAGACTCAACCTGCTTGACCCAGTTTAGTACCTGGCCATCATTGTAAAAGTCCATAGCGATTGATAATTTTTGTCTGGAAGTTTCTTTATGACATTTAAGGTGCAATAAATAATCAGGATTGAATAGACTTGGTTAAACAAAATTAACATTATATTTTAAGCAACAACTTAAGATGAGTAAATGCACATAACATGTCCTGTATGAATTTTAATTAGTGACGATTTAGTCTGAATTTCCTCAAACCCTTCCAACACCATTTTATATATTTTGACATTTGTGTTTGGGTGTGGGATCAGAACACATTGCCTGTAGAAAAGTTGGACTTCACTGATGACGGTGTGATATCAGCCTTGGATAGGGGCTTACCACTGGACCTAGTAAACATAAACAGCATTGCATCGAACAATGACTGCATGAAATTGATAGGAGCATGATTTGTCATCGTAGAAATTGCTAGTATAATATTCCTTATGTCTTCAGACCAACAGTCATGTGATATCCCCCGAAAAAACCTCCTCAGTCTTGTACCAAAAAATCACAGAAAATTCAATTAAAAATTCATGTAATTATTTGTCAGACCACTCCCCCCCCCCAGGAATGGACACATAATTCTCAGCATATTTATTCTATGAACAATGACTTGAAACCTGTCACTTTTGCAGCAACCTGGAGAAGGTCAAACTTATCAAGCAGAGAACACATGCTTTTTGTTGGTATCGTGTGACTACTACAGTGACGTGCTCCATGCTTGATTAATTTGGCTTTCTAAAAGCTGCAGTGACAGCAACAAGTTTCTGGTTCTTGGAATAAAGATGTTGAGTTCTGTGTGGCCTTTCAATTTTTTAATACAAACATTGTGACTTTCATTTACTATTTTGAACTGTTTAGTACAATAGCATTGGAAAGGGGAATTTTGTTGGTATCACATGACTGTTGGACTTGAGATATCATGAACATGTAGTCTGCGAGATTTGGGTTCTCCTGTGACTAGCAGTTTAAATGACAAAAGCTATAATTTTGTCTCATCTGTCAGCAGATTAAAGACATCAAGAATGTCCTAATCACAATTTCTGAGAAAATAAATCCATTTTCCCATTGATTTCATGCAGGTATGCCTTGATGTAGGGTTATTCATGTTTTCTTGGCCCAGGAGTAAGCAGCTACCCTATGTCAACATTGTGCGTTGTCAGCGAATATTAACTTTTCAGTAAGAATGTACTTGGACCCCATAATATCTAAAATGTTGTTGGAAGAGACTAGTGAAAATTCAGCAGCACTAGCAAAATCTGCTTGTACTGCTGGCTACAAAGAAATTTGTTGTTAAATTCAAGGCCTGGTATTGGTACATCTGTGAAGATGAAATAGTTCAGTACCTTAAATGAGGCTAACCTTATATGGGTGATAACAACCATAACTTGTTATAACTTATATCCTGAACAGTCGGTCTATTCTGTTCATCAGTGGTGTTATTGGATAAATTGTGAGTGTGTTACCAGATATTTATCAACTGTCCAGTCAGTATTTCCAAATATGTTAGTGGCATATCTTGTTTTACTGATGTATCACATTTCATACAGTAAATACTCTTAAAGAATGCTTGAACTTAGAACTCTGTTGATCAACATGTTCCCATTGTAGTAGTATTCACCTGATTCCCTCTAGCAGTTTGTACCCCCCCCATGAATTTAAAAACAAAATTATCACTGATATAGTTCACTCAGCTTAATCCTTTCATTCATTTTATAACTTCTAACCTGATTGACACTGATTGGTCTGTAACACAAGTCATCTTGTTCAGCTTTCAAACAAAGCAATAGTTTTCAGTGTAACCAGTGAGCAGTCTTCACTCTGTAGTATTCATCTGACCCTCTGTCAGTTTGCACCCTTGGTGCAGTTTTAAAAACAAAAGCATCAATGGTATTTAAAAAAATGCACAAAACCTCATAATTTCATTCATTAATTTCTAATTTCTGAGCTAATTGTCACATTTCAAAAAGCAGGAGTATTCAATATAAACGAGTCTTCACACTTGCCTTTCCTGCTTCCTGGAGAAAAAAAAACATTTTCATTAAAGGGATGAGGGTCCTTTGACTACACATACACAGAAAGTAAAACCTATGTCACTTGCATCCAATATTTGCAATGGCTAGTTTTGATATTTCTCAAAAAATTTAACAAAAAAGAATGGCAAGCAATACATGGGTTCCAAGGTCCATGACTCCCAAAGTTACAGAAGATTATGGAATTATTCAGAGCATATCGATGACAAACTACATCACTCCTGTCATCTGAAAAAAAATGAACTTGTCCTCACAAATAGGCATCTTGGTCAAGAAACTCATTTGGTTTGAATCACGAACAACAAAACTGTTAGGTACCCCTGGGTGACAGTTGGATTAGAAATTACAAATTAATGAAAGAAATTAATAAATTTTGTTCATTTTTGTATGTCACTGAGGCTGTTAATTTTTTAAAATCAGTCGGAGGACTGTAACGAATCTTCAGTAGTGACTGAGGTTAATAATGTAAATCTTTTTGGTAATCAAAAAGACATCTCTATCTTACAGTGGATGAAGAGGAAAAGAGCAGTAGTTAAAATAGGTTTAATAACATTTAATATCTGCCTTGGAAAATGAGTAGCCAGTGACTGTTTCAAATGGTCTGCCCCTCTGAAGGACCATCTAACATACTTCAAAGAACAATGTTCAATTTAGTGTGTATGTAAGCCCCTGCAATTGACTGGCAAATAAATGATGCCCAATTTTGTGGTAAGTTTTTAAATTAAATTGGTGATGACTTGAATATATATTTTGAGTGTTATTAAAGCTTTCTGAGAGTCTGATTTAGACAAATTTGTCATTCATCAGTATGCCATAATAATAATAACCGTTGAGTAAATGTGATTTCTAGAGGACATTACATACAGTATCAGTAGAGACTTTGTGATAGAGTGCAGAAAAGTATGCTCACTTGTAAAATGAGTGAGCAAAATCTGTTTTTTATTTTATGGGATATGGCAAAAAGTCCAGGATGCCTTGTCCTGAAATTTAGCCGAGAACCTGTAGTCTTACACATGACATCCAGCATGGCCACCACAGTAGCCATCTTAAAACTCTTCTTATATCTTCTCCTAAACATAGTAACATCAGCATGGAATTTTTACTGGAAGGCATTTTTAAGGTGTCTGGTGATCTAAAATAAATATTGTACCAGTCTGATATCCAATATGGCTGCCACAGTGGCCAACTTTAAAATCTTGTTGCTTCTCCTATATTGGAAAGTCGTATCAGTATTGGTTTTTTATCAGAGGACTTCTTATGCTGTCTTGATGGTCTCGTTAATTGCCAGATGTCAAGAATTACAACCCAAGGGATGCCATCGGGCTGTAGCATGCAGCTGGGCCAAGATTCTGAACTCTTTTTTTGATCATATTTATGATCACCCTTTTCTCTTGTCATTCGCAGAATTTCTAATATTTTGGTGGCAGCTATGCATGTTAAAAAACTTTTTTGACCTGGAAGCCTGGGCTTTGTCTTGTACTCTGAATCGACTTGTACATATATATGTGGATTATGTCATTGAAATTGTTTAAGATACTTGTCACACTGTGATGATACATAGTTTCCCATTTTGGCCACATAGTAATTATGCTGAGCTAGGCATCCACGGCAACTGGTGTATAATCCTTAAACAAAACTGATTCATGCCAATGTAGGTATCGTTATTGTTCAAATATTGGGATTCACTTTTTATTGAAAAATTCTAAAAATTTAACCCAGGGTAAAAGTTGAAACTGCGGAGTGGAATCCAAATGACTTCTCCAAAAGTGCTGCATAGAATTTTACCAGTCTTTTGAGAATGGATTCTAGCATGAAGACCTTTCATATTTATACCAATGATGCCAAACAGTCTTCAAGTATGGCCACTTTTGCTAAAAACAGAGAAATATTTAAATGACTTCTCAGAAACCACTACAGTGAATTTGACCAAATTTTGATGGAGAGCTTACTGGCATGGATGGCTTTCGTATTTGTATAAATGATGCCGATTCACTTAAAGTAAAAAATCTTTTACACTACTTTATCTAGTAGAAACTGCAGAACAGAATAGAACCATCTTTGACACAAAGCATCCTGTCATAGGGGCTTTGCAATATTGGACAAATAATGCTGATCTATCATCACATGGATGTAGATAGAAAAACTAGAGGTACCTTGACACAGTTGTTTCCATAATATATGCAATCAGCAGTATTTGAAGAAATTTCAACAACATACATCCTGAGTTCTTGGCCAAATTCTCTTATATTTTGTTGTTAGATGTAAGCCAGAAGAGCTATATCAGGTTCACTTGTTCTCTGCTGCATTTATAAATGTGCCAGTTTCTTTTAAAAATCACACGTTTTCAACTCTCCCAAACTCCCACTTTCTACCCAAGTGCCCTTACACACAGGAACTTTGCAAATCACCTAAGTTTGTTGTTCCTTCTCATTTTTGTCTGAATATTTGTGCTTCGATGAGTAAAACAAAAATGGATAAATGGAATGGACAGACTATTTTGTCCATCCTTTGCTTTCAGTGGAATGTACAGTTGTTTTTCCAGTGACCTTTACCCCTTGTATAGTAATGAATGATGATGCAGATAAATTTATACACTGTTGAGCATTATGTATTTGCCATTTTCAGTTCAGAAACTGGAAATCCCAAGTTTTTCAAACCCAAAACTAAACTCCTGTACTGTTTAAGAAGTTTTGAGACTTAAATTATGAGATAAATATTAGTCACCTATTTTTGGGAACAGTTACCTGTTTTCAATGCTGCTGTTTCGTACTACTAATAAAGTTATCCAGCAGTTTTTTGGAATAAAGTCTTTAATATTTTCATAAAGTATGATAATCGTTGGTGTATTTAATAGTGTTTAACTTGCACAGCCAATAGAACACAGTGTTGACAAACTAATTTTGTCATGATAAACTCTGACTGCTAACTCATTTGTTTCATATTTTTCCGTAACTTTGCACTATTTAGATGGAAAGGAAAAATCATGTCATCCACAAATTTGGTTTAAGCTTGACCACTTGTATGCAGATTGTCTGTGTTAATTGTTGTCCATTAAACAGGCAAGACATGTCATAATGCATCAGATAATCACATTATCATTTTATGGTTGGCTTTACATACACAAACATTGCGTAGAATTTATCTGTTGAGTTTATGTAATATTTATCCTTATTTTTTAATTTGTTTTCAGGTTACAAGATACCAGTCATAGAAAACTTGGGAGCATCATTGGTAAGCATACAGTCCCAGATGTTTCAATTTTTTCACACTCCTTCAAGTACCCATCAAACTTTAGTAGCCATAGGGTGTCCTACTTGAAAATTTTAGATTTTTACGGTGTTCTCTGGGCCCCCAAGTGCATAGCTGCCAACCCTCATGATTTTGGCTTGAATTTCATGACTTTTTCAGCAATTCACGGATTCACATCACATGCAAAAAAATCACGAATTCCCCAGTTCTCAATTATTTTAAATCTTTAATAAAATAACTGATTTCCTGTAAGTGCTAGTTGTGATATCGGCAGTTGCTGAAACGGTCCAGAATTGCTGGTCGCGATATTAGTAGAACTATAGCCAATTGATACAGTTGGCCTGGTAGCAAGCATTTTAGTGTATTTTAATCTATATGTATAAGAGTAGTTTTACAAATGCTTTTGAGAGAAACGGGGGCCTAACCGGAATTTTGTTCTGCGCATGCGCCGCCAACGCTGATTTGAATTAACATTTGGCATCGATGTTGAAAATGTCTTCACCACCAAGGAAAAAGAAATGTATTGCACAAAAAGTGAAGTTTAGTTTGGAATATACTAAAAGTTGACAGTGAATTCAGCCATCAAACACGATATACATCGTGCTTTTTGCACACAGTGTGCCACAAATTTTAGCATCGAGCATGGTGGCAGGGATGATTATGGGAAGCACATTGGTAGCAAAAAGCAGATAGAGGTTGGGAAAATAAAGAACTCCAGCAGATTTCAGTTCTGGAATGTTTTAAGCCATCGATGGAAGACCTGCAAGCTACCAACGCTGAAACATTGTGAGTTTTCTTGTTGAACACGATCTACGTTTATCAGCTGGATCCCATACTAAATATTTGCTCCGACAAATATTCCCGGACTCGAAGATCACTTCACGAATTCATGTCAAAATTCATGAATTTTTATTCCTGTTTTCACTAATTGTGAGCCTGGAGGGTTGGCAGCAATGCGAGTGGCTGAGTGGTCTAAAGTGCTCGCCGTTATGGCTCACTGCCATTTCACCTCTATCTGCGTGGGTTCGAGTCTCGGGGTTTGGCCAATGTGGGTATGTGAGAAAGCTTGCCAGTAGCTTCTCATGGGTCAGTGGTTCTATCTGGGGTTTTCCCAGGTTCTTCCTCCACCATTTATACTGGCCACAACAACAATAACAGTGGTCTCCAATATGAATAATTTGATCACCTTAGACATTGAGAGAAGACACAGGTAGATTGGGGAATTAATGATAAAAGATGACAGAAATGAAGAAATGAAAAAGTTACTATGAAGTGTATACGGTTATTTTTGGTAAATCTACAGCTGTCAGACAAAACTGTCAGTAGTCGTCATCTGTGCCAGCCTACGGTCAGCCATTAAAATTTGCTTGTAGTTCTCTTAACCATTGCTCTACACATTGAGTAGCCTTGGATTCACTGATAAAAAGCCTTGACCGTCATTTTCTTCTGTTGATAGTATATATTAATTAAGTCATTCCCATGATAGTATCAATAAATAAAGTCCTTGCCATGATGGTATATATTAATGTCCTTGCCATGATAGAATATATATTAATGTCCTTGCCATGATAATATATATTAATAGTCCTTGCCATGATAGTATATATTAATAGTCCTTGCCGTGACAGTATATATTAATAGTCCTTGCCATGACAGTATATATTAATGTCCTTGCCATAATAGTATATATTAATGTCCTTGCCATGATAGTATATATTATGTCCTTGCCATGATAGTATATATTAATGTCCTTGCCATAATAGTATATATTAATGTCCTTGCCATGATAGTATATATTAATGTCCTTGCCATGATAGTATATCTTAATGTCCTTGCCATGATGGTACATATTAATGTCCTTGCCATAATAGTATATATTAATGTCCTTGCCATGATAGTATATATTAATGTCCTTGCCATCATAGTATATATTAATGTCTTTGCCATGATAGTATATATATTAATGTCCTTGCCATAATAGTACATATTAATAAAGTCCTTGCCATGATAGTATATATTAATGTCCTTGCCATAACAGTATATATTAATGTCCTTGCCATGATAGTATATATTAATGTCCTTGCCATGATAGTACATATTAATAAAGTCCTTGCCATGATAGTATATATTAATGTCCTTGCCATAATAGTATATATTAATGTCCTTGCCATGATAGTATATATTAATGTCCTTGCCATGATAGTATATATTAATGTCCTTGCCATGATAGTACATATTAATAAAGTCCTTGCCATGATAGTATATATTAATGTCCTTGACATAATAGTATATATTAATAGTCCTTGCCGTGACAGCAGTGGTCACGCTACCAGGCGAAGTGGGCGACTAAGTTGCCTAAAAAATGTGAAACTTAGCCTTCTGTTAGGAAAGCGAAAACAACTTCGCCCTGTGGTTTTTTTTGGAGGTACATTGACTAATCATAACTTTTGAGATGCCTTTTAACCAGAACTCCATCTACACATCGTGAATATTGACTTGTCCTTTTAGCCATAACTCCATCTACACATTGTTAGTACAGACTTGTCCTTTTAACCAGAACTCCATCTACACATTCTTAATAGAGACTTGTCCTTTGAATCAGAATGCCATCTACACATTGTTAATACTGACTTGTCCTTTTAGTCAGAACTCCATCTACACATTGTTAATACTGGCTCATCCTTTTAACCAGAAATCTACACATTGTTAATACTGGCTTGTCCTTTTAACCAGAACTCCATTTACACATTGTTAATATAGACTCCTCCTTTTAACCAGAACTCCATTCAGATCTAGTTAATACTGACTCCTCCTTTTAACCAGAACTCCATCTACACATTGTTAATACTGACTCCTCCTTTTAGCCAGAACTCCATCTACACATTGTTAATGCAGACTCCTCCTTTTAACCAGAACTCCATTTAGATCTAGTTAATACTGACTCATCCTTTTAACCAGAACTCCATCTACACATTGTTAATACTGACTCCTCCTTTTAGCCAGAACTCCATCTACACATTGTTAATACTGACTTGTCCTTTTCGCCATAATTCCATCTACACATTGTTAATACTGACTTGTCCTTTCAGCCATAATTTCATCTACATACAGTTAATACTGACTCTTTCTTATAACATTACCTCTATGTACATATAAGTAACGCAGACTCCTTATTTTAACCAGAACTCCTTTTACATGTACTGTAGTTAATATTGACTTTCTTTACAGGGTCTGTAGGGGACCTGGAAAACCTTGAAAAGCCTTGAAAAATAAATTTGTAACTCATGGCCTTGAAAACACCTTGAAAATTCAAAATATTGTGTATGGATCTTGAAACCAAAAGGAATTAATAAATAGTTTTCGTTTTACAGATTTAAATAAGACAAAAAGGAAAAAATTTAAAAAATGATCTTTCACTAAGTTTGTGCCAGAACGGAAATTTTCACAACTGGCTACTGCACAGTCGTACATTTTGAATTTCCAGATGTAGCAGTGGTTTAAATTTAAAACATTTTATGCTTTGAAATGGCTGGCTGCTGATTCCAACTTAGGTGGCTAGATGAAGAAAAATATAAAGTTTGGATCATGTGGTCTTTCTCAGAGAGCTTTGCAAAAGGCAAATTATGCCAGAAGGATATTGATTTGCGTGCAGTGGAAGAGAGTGCTCTGTGGTCACATGCAGCTGGGAAAAAAATACCAAGTTCTCATTATGGCGGCTAATATGGCAAAACAAGAAGCCTTCAGCATGAAATCGTTTTTGACGAAATTATGTCTATGAAGACAGAGATTCAAATTTTAAAATAGCAACTGTATATAGTTTTAATTATGAAGTTCAGTCTGGTTCTGTTTTTGGATTGAGTGGAAATAGGACAGACAATAATTACAATGAACATGATAAATCTAAAACTATAGAATACAGCTAAGCTGAGAGAAATATTCATATATCTGATATGAAATAGTTTAAAATATCCGTATGCTGTTTTTAAATAAGTGATAATATAAAAAACATACATGTGTTGGGGGTTGTTTTATGGGGGTGGGTGAAGAAGAAAGGCAGGTACTGAAAATGACATTGAGACAATGACAGCTGCTACTGCTGCTGACCATGCACTGAAAGCAGACCAGTTGGAAAATTTTGTTTATCACGACATCAAATAGTTTGAGGAAAAGCATTTAGAACAAAATTGCAGAACTTGGAGCTCTTGAAAAACAGCTTAATGACAAGCTACAAGAACTGAAAAATTCACTCTAAAATATTTTGGACATTGTAAATACTGTAGTGTAGTGTAGGCAGAATAAAATGAACATTGTTCAGTGACTGTACATTATTCTAATGCTCAGATGTAGGATGTTTAGTATTAATGGGTGTGATATCAATGATCATAATCTTGACTTAATGTTTTTTTGAAAAATAAATTTGCAAGAAGTGTTCCTTGTATGAAGTAGTAGTAACTATTAACTTGTGTTTACGTACAGTTTCATTTATGTATTCTTTTAAATTAATGTAAGAATGCACCTTGAAAAACATAATTTTGAACCTTGATAAACCTCGAAAATTTTGAAAGAAATATGCTGCTAACCCTGTCTTTATAACGTTAACTCTGTGTACATATAGGTAACACAGACTAATGCTTTTAACCTGAACTACATCTACACCAGTTGCAGGAAGAAGATCATAGTTTGTTGAATCTTTTATGACAATGAGTAATGACACTGCAGGTTTCTAATCTTGAATGCAGCTAGAGGTGGGATTGTGCAGAGTAGAAGGTGAAATAAATGGGAGATAGTTTTGATGGCTTACAGTAGAAGCAGTTACCTTATTTAATTACAATTGTTTTCAACAGTAGCCTAAATTACATTTCTTTTTTAAAGTAACAAGGTTTCCAACTTGACATGGTCATTATTCCAATGCTTTTTCAGAAAATGGACCACAGTTCGCAGTTGATTAAATCTTGGCATAGAAAATTAATATGTGCAATTTAATTTCAGGACCAGTTCGATACTGTTGATCTGTCAGATAATGATATAAGAAAAATTGACGGTTTTCCATTACTCCGCAGACTGAGTTGCTTGCTTGTAAACAACAACAGAGTTGGGTAAGTGTTGAGTGTTAGAGATAACAGAGAAAGAGAGATGACTATACAATAATCCAAACTTGGAATTCTGAAATTTATTGAATAGATATTAAACTCCTTTATATTGGAAACAATAACTTAAATAGCAAATGTTTGCATTTTGAGGTCAGGAAATATCTTTTCTACTTTGCACAGGGATAAATGTCGATAGAAATATGTAAGGTGACATGCACCTATTTAGTCAAACCAATTAAAATCTGTTGTACTCTCAAAATGATAAATTCAGATTCAGAAATAATTAAACTTTTGAAAAATCTGTTTAAAAGTAATTCCTTAAGACGAACTTTTTGAAACTGTTTTATGCATTTGTAAGAGAAAGGAAGATCTTGTCACACTTGATTCCATACCTGTATGTATACAATGGTCATTAAATCATCAGTTTTTCAAGTATGGCAGAATTTTCATTATGTAACAAAAACCAGTCCCATTAGAAATAACATGTTTTGGGATAAGTGGATAAGACTGAGTGATCCTTATGGGATTGTTCACATGGCATTAAATAAAGACGATAAAAGTCAGATTAAGGAAATCAGAAATTTAATTTGAAAATGTAATGAGATTAGTCCTAATCATTCTACTGGGAAGATTAAAAAATCATGTTGTTAGGCATTTCAGACTCACCAGTATACTGACACTTTGTTAATTTTTATCCCCCACTACTTTAAAAGGGGGGAGGGGCATTTTGATTTGGTCTCATTCATCTGTCTATTGAGAATTGTTTTGAATTGCACTTGCATTTTGTTTTAATATGAATATAGTATGGGTCCTGTTCCCATGTACAGTGTTGCTCATGGTGTATATTTAAGACTTTGTATAGTTTTATTCACTTGCTAACAACTTAACATGACATGTGCAAAGTGCTGGAGGTAGGAGCTCACTTAATCCCATGTTCCCTGAGGTTCCCATCATGTACCAATTTACAGAATTCTTCTGCTGGTCAAATAAGTACTGGTGAAATAGATTAACATTTTGGGTGAATCGAAGGGCACATAAGACTGGTAGTAACAAAGTTAACATAATGGAAAAGGTTGCTGGTTCCCACTCTGGGGTACATATTATTTTCAGATTTGATTTTTATCAAACTCAGAATATGGACTTGTATCATCAAGATGTCAGATGAGTTTGCTAATGAACAGGATCCACACATACAAATGAGGTGATCATGCTTCTGATTGGCTGAACTTCTTAACACTGCAGACATCATATTTTGAATCCCATTTTGATTACACTTGGAATACAGACTTGTACCATCAAGACCTAAGACAAATTTTAAAATGATGGCAACAACAAAATACAATTTTTAATTACTTGCCCAACAGGATAATGCCGAGTAAATGATTATAAAATGTGAAGTTTTGTTCATTATTGTGTGTGTGTAAATATTGGGCTACTAATGTGAAATTTTCCTTGCCCAGCAATGGTTTTTAGCTAAACTGGTCATAGGTGAGAAAAACTTGAGCGAGGACCTTTTTATCTGGTATCCATTAGCTTAAGCTTGTTATGGCTACTTTTTCTTGGAAATCTTATTATTGTTGCTCCGTCTGCAATGATGGTCATATCAACATGGGATTTTCACTAAAGATCTTTTGTAATGATGCCTCATTGGTCCAAAATGAAAATGGTGCTGATATGACATCGAATATCGATAGCATGGTGGCCATCTTGAAAATCTTGTTCTTGCTGCTTCCCCCGAGTGGATGGTTGTATGAACATGGGGTTTTCACCGAAAGACTTGTGATGTCTGGTTGATCCTAATTGGTGTTGAGCTGACCTTCAGTATGAAAATTTTGTTATTGCTTCATCTTGATAGGTAATATTGACAATATGTTTTCATCCCAAAAACAAATTATTGTGTCAAAATGAGAATGGTGACAATCATTCCTATAAATATGGCTATCTTGAAAATCTTGTTATCACTACTCCTTAAAAAGAAAGGGATATCAACATAAAGTTTTCACTAGAAGACTTTGTATAGTGTCTAGTTAGATCAAACTGAAAATGAGGATGATCTGACATCCAATATGACCACCATGGTGGCCATTTTGAAAATCTTGTTATTGCTGCTCCTGCATGGATCATCAGTTTTACATCGAAAGACTTTTTTTATGATACCAAGTTGTGCCTAAAAGGAAATGGGGCCAGTCTTGCATCCGGTATGGTGACCATGGCAGCCATCTTGAAAATCCTGTTATCACTGTTTCTCCCACATGGATGGTCATACAGTAATGAAGTTTTCACCAAAATACTTTTTATGATGCCTGTTTAGCCCAGATGGAAAATGGTGACAATATTAAATCAAAATGGCTGCCAGAGGAGGTTAACACTCGGCAGTGTCAAGAAATGGTCTTATCTTGGATTGCATTAGAGCATCAATCCCGTCAAGGAACTTCTGTTAGTTGCTGTCATTAGATGGGCTTAGGAATGGTTGTCCCCAGAATAAGTTAGAAGCATACATATTAATGTGGTGATAATGCATCTTGTTGGATGAGCTTGTTCCTACATGGCAAGCCATATTATGATCTGAATTTGATCACAAATTGCTATGTTAGCTTAAAGCATAAGATGTTGGAAAAGTTCAAAAATGAGCGAGGTCTGTGGATAATAAGGATGTGATCTTGTAGCTGATGGTCTGAACTTGTTACTACTGTGGAGATCATAATCATTTTTTTCAACCAATTGTGATCATGTGTGGGGATTATGCCTTCAAGATCTCAGTCATGTTTGAGAGTCAGCAAGGTTCATGCATATTGATGAGGTGATTTGCATCTATCAGCTCAATTTGTTACCTCTCTAAGCCATTTTTAGCCACCAGGATTTCATTGAAAGCATACTCAGTGTGCTGAAAATTTATCACCCAGGAGTAATGTTTATCATTCCCTATCATTAAGCAAAGAGGTTACATGGCTGTAAAAATTATGCTTAATCCATGGTACGTAAAACCGCAAGGATAAAGGGTTTGTTTTGTTGCATGCTTCCTATGAATTTACTGATCCATACAGACTCTGTTTTATTGTTTAATGAGATAAAGTAGGGGATCATACATACATACATTCATTCATACATACATACATACATACATACATTCATTCATACATACATACATACATAGATACATACATCCATATGAAAACATTTATACTTAGTAAAGACATATGACTTGGAGTTTAAGCACTGACCTTGAGTTTATAGAACCATCAAGATTAAGATCTGGGTCCATTCTCAAACATTTAGGTGGAAATTCTCTTTGTTTGAAAAAAGGATGTGCATTTACTTAACATAGGAGGAATTTCTTGTTGAAATAAAGGTTGGGTTTGAAAATATGATTTCACACTTGCTGATATTTTGCTGCAATTTAGTTAGAAATTAGGACGAGTCCTGCAGTAGCACATACAGGAATTGATTATAAAAGGTTTGGAATTTACACAAGCTATGTTATAGATCTAACACAATAACTGGCATTATTGGTGATAACTGCTTTGAAACTTAATTTTTCAGAATGTTTTGCTTTGTAACTTACCACCACAACAAGTTTTTACATGACTCAGTGGAACTATAGCATCAACCTTTTGAGTATAGAGTAAAAACCAAGTATCAGATAAGTTAAGGTAAATTTATGGTCTTCTACTTGAAAACTTTAAAGACTTCTTGGACAGAAAACTCGACATTTGTTAGTTTTGGAAGGGAAAAAATATACATGGTGCAATACATCAATTGAAATATTCCCATGTATTTGTATGCTTTCACTGTCATACATATATTTGATTACCATGCCAGGGGTCACACTACCTTTGAAAAGTAGGTGACTATGTTACCTCCTGAAAAATGACTTTACTGTGTCATTTTGTTTTGTACATGTATCCAATAACAGTAGTTTGTGGCATTTGAGATGCTCCCTCAACCCAGCCCAGTAGTTCATGTTGTAGCCCCAAGCAAAATGTATTGAATGTGGCCTTATCAGGTGCTCATATTGGTATGTATATTTTTATTTTGTGGTTAAATTTTGTTCATGATTGTCCATTGTACTTGATAATTTTCATTTGTAAACAGGATGCTTACTTGACTAAATTATGTCCATGATTGTGAGTTGCAAATAACATGTTGACATAACCGTTTAGTTCAGAACATTCTTGATACAGACTTGTTTATGTAGCAAGAGTTATAGGTCAGTCATGTTTAACTGCCATGCTTGTAATATTTTCATAAAACCAACCAATGAATAATAATTGTTGACATCACTGTGTTTTAGCAGTACTGCTTCATTAGACTGTTTTGATAGTTAATTTACACCTACATTAAGGTAAATATTGCATTTCCTGGCCTGTACGTTGATGTGGAGTATAAGTAGAATTTGCTGATTTTATACATTATTTTTTCATTCTTCATCCATATACAAGTCGATATGTACAAGATGAAGCAAGATCAACACAATGGCTTAGTCTACGTTTGTTGTTATCTTTCGGTTTCATGAATATTAATAGTATCACTATGCTATTTCTCATTAAATGAGAAACCGCAGTCACTGATGCAAACATGCTTTTCCCCCCATTTTATTGGGGGAGGGGGTAATTGTTATTTGAATTGTTCATTTACCTGACCACTCCAGTGTTCTAGTGGTTAGAGCATCTGCCTAGGGTGCGATAGGTTGCGGGTTCGAACCCCGGCTGCACCATACCAAAGACTTATAACAATGGTACTAATAGCTGCCTCGCTTGGCGCTCAGCATTAAGAGGTCGGTGTTAAGACTGGTCGGCATGGTGTCAGGATAATGTGACTGGGTGGGACATACGCTACATGTCTGTGGCAAGATGCCCCAGCGCTAGACATTAAAAACTGCCACGCAGCAGACATCATAGCAATATGACTGAAAAATTGTTAAAGCGACATTAAAAATCCAAATCACACATCACATTTACCTGACAGTTGTAATATATAAGAGCACTAATATATTCCATTATTCTTGTTTTAAGTAGATATCCATTGTAACAGGAACTGCATGGCTGTTTGTTATTTATCTGCTAGTTGAATATGCCTAGAACTTTGGCCATGTTATTCCAGTTGATGCCTACTCAAAGGACAAGATTACCCAGATCAAATTAACTAGGCTACCAATAGGGAAATGAGGCTACCAAAAGGAAATGAGAAATGTACAGAAAATTAAACAGAAAAAGTTGCATAAAAATAAAAAATAAAAGACATTAAAAAAATTTATTTAATGAATCAGTTAAACACTATAGCATAATTACACAAAAGAAAAGAGAGATTGCTTCATTTCTTGTACTTCTTAGTCCACTTGAGATCGTAAAACTGGTACTTGATGGGGATTAATGATGGAGAACAAAAGGGGTACTGGAATTTGCCTATTAACAGAGCCAATAAAAAGTTAACAAGCTTCATTTGTTGAGGGAAACCAATGACCAATCCATTAAGTATAATCAAAAAGATATGCCAAAACAACAGCTTGTTAAGAATGAATGCTGGTTATGTGTCTTGACACTACATATTGTTTTGAGTTGAAATACAACACTAAAAATGCATCATTGATGATCTAGGTGTCTAGGTATCTCTGCTCTGACCTATGGACGTTCTTTAGTGAATATTTAACAGTATTGTGAATATATGATATTGTGCTTAATCTATGATATTTTATAAATAATTATTTGAGTTATTAATATGAATATCATCTCTTGATAGGATCAGTTATACCATTGATAAAGTGTACCACTGTTTGCTTGACTGCATTAAAACAAAAACTGGTAAATCAAATATCACTGGACCTATGCTTAAAATGTGATCAAGAAGAATAAGCAAAATCTGTGGTTATTTTTTCTAGTAACACACAGCATGATTTGCAGAAGTACAGTACACTCTAAGGTATTGACTGTAAATGTGCTACGGGGGCTGGAACCCTGAGTTGCTGAGTTACAGGTCATTGCCATCTCACCTCTGTCTGCATGGGTTCAAGTCTTGAGGTCGGTCAATGTGGGTATGTGAGAAAGCTTGCCAGTAGCTTCTGGTGGGTTGGTGGTTCTTTCTGGGGTTTTCCCTGGTTCTTCCTCCACCATTTATACTAGCCACCATGTATAACCTATCTTTTTTTTTTTTTTGGAGGGTATTCTCCCTGCTGATCTTCGCAGACCATTTTAGGGAGGCCCTCCTGCCCTAATTGTATAGTTGCCTAGAGGTGTTGTGCTATATATTGTTTTATTGTACATTTATTCATATTTAGTATTATTTTTTTTGTTTTTTTTTAAGTTTTTGTTTGTTTTTTTTTGTTTCGGTCAGTTCCATTTTTCCTCTTCCAAACATTCATCATCTTTAAGAAAATAAGTCTCCATCATTCGATATTCCTCCTTTTCGTCTTCCTTCTTTTTTCTCCTTTTAGCTTTCCTCTTCTCCCTTCTTTCTTTCTCTTGTTCTTCTGTTGTTGTCTGATGGCTATGTTGTGTTTGTGTTGTTGGTGACCCTTGTTTTTTGTTTTCTTGTTGTTTCGTTTATCCTGCTGATTGTTTTCCTCCACTTTTGTTTGTTTCTTTTCTTATTTCTTCTTGTCTCTGTTTCCCTTGTTGTTGTTGTTGTTGTTGTTGTTGTAACATTTGCTTTTGTCCTGTTGCTGTTGCAGTTTGTTGTATTAACATTGTTTCTGGAGAAGTTTCTTCTAATTGTATTGATACCCTCATGTTTTCATTTGGTTTTCTAGGTACAGGCGTTGGTTTGTTTTTCAATCCTGTCTCTGCTATATTTCTAGATACTGTGTTAGTCCTTGTTAAATTTGTTGGTTGTGCTTTGTTTAACTCTTCTCTATCTGTTGTTGTTATAATCTCTTCTAGTATGCTTGGTTGTTGTTTTTGATTCTTTCTCGTGACTTCTTCTTGTAAAATTTTATTTTGTCTTGTTGTTGTTCCGTCATAATGACTCGAGTCTTTAAAATTTTGGGACATTTGTGTGGAGTATGTCCTGTCATTCTGCATCTGCTGCATGTCCTATGGTATATACATTCCTTGTACTAAGATTTTGTCAAGAAACCATGTAGAAGAAAAGCTTTCTTCACCTCTTTCATTTTGTTCTTCTCTATTTCTAATATTCTTGTCCCGTTACATATTTTAGTTAATGGAATTGTGTCTAGTCTTGCAGATATCACTTTAATGCCGAGTTTTTTCTCAAACTTTTCGACTGTTGCTTCTAAAGGTATTTCCAAAGGGATATCTGATAAGTGGAGCTTACCCGTTTGTTTTTTTATTTTCCTCAGAATGGGGGTTGGTCTTTTAACTGTACCCATCTCTCCTCCAATTGATATTTCTCCATATGGCAGTATAGCCTATCTTGTGCTGAAAAATGGCATTAAACCCAACAACAACAACAAGAACTACGGATCCAGTGAATTGTGAGTTCAATAATTGTTTACTTTTATGTCATGTTGGAAAAATCAGAAAATACAAGCATATACAAATTCATACAGAATAATGATAAAAATTATAATATAAAAACAGTCATTAGTTAATAACAATTTATTGACATGGCAATTGCAAAAGAATTGGCACGGCTGTGTGACTTGTTTTGGTTACATCTCATGATCACATTTTAAACAGTACTTAAAGCAATTTCAGTGACACAATTCAAATACAAGTTGGACCAGAGTACAAAACTAAGTGCAGACTGTAACGTCTAAAAGTATCGACTTGTAGGCCGGAAAATATGGTATAGAATTTGTAGAAAAGCATAGTCTTAATATTATGTCATGAAAGATTTAGCCCAAAAATACCCAAAATTTAGGGCAGAAATATTTGAAATAATGCAGTGTTGTGGAATTCAAGAAGCCTTGTAAGGTCAAGGTTGTTTTCTTATCTCACTCATTTTTGTGAAAATGCATGGCAAACAAAGCTGCACAGCAAATGATATTTAACCAATACACCATGTTATTATGAGAACATAGAAAAATATTAAAACTATAAATGTTTGAGTGGTCATATTAAGAAAATCTTGGTATCTAACAGATTCACCCACATGACTTGCATGGCACCTTATTTCCATATTTGGATCAAGATTTCACCAATGTTTGATGATCCATGTGGGTTAATAAGATGATTTTGTATCATATTAGCTGAACCTGTCAAGACTTGACTGATGAACATTGTGTAAGCAATTGGATCTACAGGTTGAGAGTGCTAGTTCAGTTACTTTAGTGCCTCAATTCCCAAAAGTAATGTAGTTCCTTGATTGCATCATTGTAATTACAACAGTTAATCAAATAGATATTGTATTTCTTGCTTTGCTGTCACTTACACCTGTTCTACTCCAATTTCTCCCTAGTCTGTTGGAAGAAGTCACTTCTCCCTAAAATTCAACTCTCTTTTTAAGCTTGAAAACAGCCATGCAGGGAGCTTTTCATGATTATGCATAAGGGATTTAACAAAGAAGTAAATGTAGCACTTGAAAATCCAGTAAGCTATTTTTTATGGATTTGGTTGATTTTTAAGTGCGAATTTTGTAGATATTAGAGTATCTGCAATCACATGTTGTGCAATAGACCCAGTATGAGTGGGAATTTATATGAAATATTTGGCTGATCCATGTGGGTTATTAAGACAATTTTATATCAATTAGCTGACCTTGTCAAGATCTGAATGATGAACATTGTATAAGCTACAGGTTGAGTCAGGCCTGAGCTACATTGGGTAGTGGACTTGACTGATTTATGACCCATGATGACCCACAAGCAGAAAGTCCACTTGGGACATAGAGGTAATTCCACGTTCTGGTCAGGTAGAACTGCTCTTAAAGTAGAGTTATGACCCATGATGTTATCACCAACAGCATGTCCACTAGTTGTATGGCTGTATGTTTACATACTGGCCAGACAGAACTCACCCTTGAAGTGGAGTATGACACATGATTAGAGATGTCAGAATTTTGGGAAATTTCTACTGGGTACCCATCAGTCCTAACAGTCGGTTACCCGGGTACCTGATCAAAGGGAAATTGTATTAAATGTGAACTTGAACTGCTTTGTTGTAGGTTCACACATGCCAGCCCCCAAGAAAATGTAATTTATTACTAATATAAGTGGCAAAAAGCTTAAACTGAGCGTAAAAAGAGCAATCTATTTATTACATGCCATAATTACAGAAAACTGTATGAAAACGTACATATTTATTTTGTTTCATGTACGTTTATTTTTGCTACTTACCTGGATCAGCAGTTAAAAATTTTTCACAAATCGGCTAAATCCATGTGGATTAGTAGTTAATACATGAGTAGAGATGCAAAAGAAATTGATAAATTATTTATGTATAACACTCACTTTAACTATGTCTACATTAACTTTCACTAATAGTCATAAACTCCACAAATGATGCAACATTTCTTCAGTTTAACAAAATCCCTTTCCTCTAACATTTTTCAGTCATATAGCATCCAACAGTCACATTGATACAACCTGTTTTTAAAAAATATCTGGTGCCTTTTATTTTTCAATTTAGACTGGTCCGCTATGTATATATAGTATAAAATAGAATGAATCTTTGACAAGTGGTATCACATTAAAGAATCCCGTCTTTTTTCCTGAAACTGTTTCATGAAAAATTAATGCAAAAATTGCCAGATTTACACACGTGGTCAACTTTTATTAGATTTTTTCAGTGTTATTAAATAACAAAGATTTCCCTTGTATTTAACTAGTTTAGTGAAAAATTTCATTTTGTATAGTTGTCCATTTCGTTCATTTTTTCCTAACATGGTATAAGAAGTGCATATTGTTATGTATATGTAATTTAATTATTTGTTTGTTAGTTTTAAATTTTTGTTTTTATTTCCATTACATGTTATTGTAATGTAACTTTATTTACTGGATTTGAAATTGTCCAGAAAATTAATTCAGTTCTGTTTGACCTGACTTTCTCTATTCTACTGTTAAACAACCAGTACTAGAAACATTGTATCTAGTTGCTGACCTTGATTCAGAACTAGTAAGGTTTCTAGTAAACAACTTTTATTTTTATTTTGTCATTCCCAGAGTAAGAACCATTGATTTCAGTTAAGGCCATACTGAGAGTACGTGATGTTAGGCATGTAAAAAGTTTCATTGCTGTTCTGGAAAGATGACCACGTGACCCTCATACGGGAATCTCATTTGCATCTTAACTTGGTGTATAACTGTTTTCTTCATAAGAATTAGCCAGTTGGGCTTTAAACCTTTGACACTTAGAGGTGTTTTGTTGTGACCAGTTTGAGTTGAAATTCAGTTTTATGGAATTAGTGATTCATTTCCCTGGAAAATATTTAAGTGCTTATCCAGAATTATTGGACAAAGACATTTGTCGAAAATTATTCGGAATTCCAAACTGGAATATTATTTTCTGTGATTCAACAAAGGAACTGTTGACACAACAACACTTTGAAGGTTGCAACAGATGTCATCGCTTCCATCTTGGAATTTCATCGGGATTTGAACTGTGATGCACTTAGGACTTCTATTTTTTATTCTTGGATTATTTTTGGATTTGATTCGTAAAACCGTAAGTTATTTTTCTCATTTTTACCTTGGTTTTCTAGGGAAATAAATTATTTTGTTAAATTTTACAAAGCTTGTTGTCTTCACTCTTTCCTTGTTACTTTTTGTACGCGTAACTTTATTATGGAAACCAAGTTTTTATGTTGCCTTTGCCATGACAAAAAATATGTCTTGGATTTTCCAATAATAAAAAAGAGTCCAGTAAACAAATGTGAACAGCGGCCCTGACTTGAACAGCTAATACTTGCTCCAGGGCCACAGGCTTGAGGCAAAAATGGCATTAAGCCAGACATTTATATTGTGCTTTCTTTTATTTGAATTGTAGTACGTATTTAATTTTATTTTGTTGAATATTTCTTAATGAGTACTTACTGTTGCTGTCGATTAAAGGTATTGAGCTAGTTTATGTAATCAGGATCTCAAAACAAGTGCATTTAAGCCGCAAGAAAAATTGTGCACGAATCACGGACAGGCACAAAGTTAGGACTGTTTAGCTTTAAATATCAGCGTTGATTCTTAAATAGGTTGCGCAAGAAAGGAGAGAAGTGTCCTCACTTGTATTATTATATAGTACATGTATGATAAGTAAATTGTAAGCAACCATACGAGCCACTGTGATGTTGCATAAATGTGCACACGACATGAGCCTCAAACTGTAATTGTTACTCTGTGTCTCAATCTGAATTTGGAATACTTTTTTTAAACGGGTACCAAGTTCATTTTATTACCCAGGTTATTATTAATAGGCAAGTGTCCAAGTACCCAGGTACCGGTTGGCATCTTTACACATGATGTTACCACCAGCAGTAAATCCATTTGGGATATAGAGTAATTCCTCTACTGGCAAGGTATAACCCACTCGTGATGCTTAGAGGTCATCTTCTAGTAACCTGTGTTATTACCATAATCCCTAATTTTAGAAGCCAGTCAGATGAAGTCTTGTACCTTCACATTTGGGAGACTGACCAGTATGGCGGAAGAGCTTCAATGTGTGCCGAATGATTTGTTTCACTTTAAAATTTCAGAAAGCAGCATTTCAGTTGGCTAATTCAAAGGTCATCAGAACATGATGCCTGAGCGTTAGGACAGTGAAGATCTATTTTAATCAGATTGGTGTGGAGTTGTGACCTTTGATGTTACCACCAGCAGCAAATCCACTAGGGATGTAGAAATAAACCACAGTCTGCCAGGTAGAACCCACTATTAAAGTGGAGATGAAGGAACATCTCCCATGGTAAGAGAATGAAAGCTAGAGATAGGAGATTTCACAGGCATAGTTCACTACATTCAACCATACTTTTCATAGGCATGAGTGAAATATGGGCATTATACTTTCATAATTGATATATAATTGTTTTTCCAATTTTACATTGCAGGCGCATTGCAGAAGGGTTGGAAGAATGTATACCAAACCTGGAGTCCATGATTTTGACCAACAACAACATTACAGAATTGGGAGATTTAGATCCATTGTCGACACTCAAAAGTTTGAGATATCTCAGGTATTAGTAATCAACTTGTTTGCAAAGCATTTAAAAGATATATTTGGATACTGAATAAAATTTGATCATTCTACAGCTGTAAAATATTTGTAAGATCATTATATTAGGAAAGATTGTTGTAGAAAAAATAGTAAGAGCTAATTGTTTGCTATATTTATAGAAATATTGTGATTTACAGTAAGATGCAAAACAGATTCCTGGATGAGGGTCAGTCTTCTAGAAAAATTAAAAGTTTGAAACAATAAACACGTTTCATATCATGTACTCAAGGTATGGCCTTGACTAGATGATTCTTACTGTGAGAAAGAATAAAAAAAATAAATAAGAAAAGTTGTTTACCAAAACTGTCACCGACTCTGAAACAAGGTCAGAAACTAGATACAATGTTTCTATTTTTAGTTGCTTATCAATGAAATAAAAAAAGTTGGGTCAAACAGAACTAAACTGAATTTCTGGACAATGTCAAATCCAGTAAACAAAGTTACATTACAGTAACATGTAATGGAATTAAAAAATTTAAAACTAACAAAAAAACCCAATTAAATTAAATATACATAACAGCTGGTAATTCCTGGGTGTTTGTATACATCAGTCATTAGACATGATTAGAAGGGCCATGTTGGGAAACAAATAATGTAACTCCTTAATTGAGATTTCCTCGTCTCGATGCAAACCCCAACATAGATTATTTTGGTATAGACTGGTAATTTTTGGCATTTTGTATGCATCTAACCAGGGAATAATTAGATCTTAAGAATGCTTACAAATCAAACAAATTGATACAGCATTTTGACGTCATGAAAAAGTATTGGTTTTGAAAAAAAGCAAGTGAATATCTTGAGAAAAGTAAACAAAACTCCAACTTGTGGAAATATCATTTACAGTTAACAAGAAACAAAAACGAAAACCAGAAGTTGTACATATGCCATTTACAGTTAACAAGAAACAATACACAGAATGAGAAGTTCTGCACATGTCCTTTACAGTTAGCAGGAAACAAAAACCAAACAAAATTTGAAGTTGTACACTTCATTTGCAGTTAACAAGAGACAATAAACAAAATTTGCAGTTGTGCACTTCATTTATAGTTAACAAGAAACAATAAACAGAATTTGAAGTTGCACTGTATTTACAGTTAATAGAAGATAATATTTCAAACTTATTACTTGATCATAAGTAAATTAAATTTATACGCTGAAAATTTCAAAGTATTGAGGACATTTCCCAGGTATGGTTGCTTTTGCAATGAGGATGTCATGATCAGTTTTAATTATAACGCCCAGTTTCTCTTCAAAAGATCAGCAATAGATGTTCAAGTTGTATGGTAAAGTTAAGAATTATGCAGAGATCCATAGATCAAAATGACTTAATCAGTTCTGAAATTATTTTCACCATGTTTGAGTTGTAATATTTGTGTCAAAGGTATCAACTCCCAAAATAGAACCAATTTTATGCCAACATTTAAACTTCCAAATTATTTGACCATGTATGCAAAGTACATTTGTTCATCCAGTTCATGATACAAGTCAAAACAAAGCAGAAATGCAGAATTTTCTGCAGAGGTTTCTGAATTTTGTAAATCAGGTTGGCGTCAGAATGTTGATACCCATGTATGGTCATCAAATGTTATACAAAGCACATGGTTTTCTTGATTGGCGAATGAAAGAGAAGTACGTATTCTTTCTCATCACAGTTACATCTGTACAAACAACTGTTTCTGTATTGAAATTTTGCCAGGGTGGATAATAGTTTTTAAAATCTTACAAGTTGGTCAACAATTTTAGCTTCCATTGTATTTTGCTTGAAATTCATGTAGAAATGGTTCAAGTGTCACAGTTTTTCCAAGAACCAGTAACTGTTCATGCTGGATAAAAATTTCAGATTTCCACTGTGTCTATTGTTACATGTTAAATTTCATATTTAAGTAATACTGAATTGAGCATGATTTCATAATGAAAATTCTTCCAGGAGAAAATGAAGATAGTTGTGGCATTCATTCAGTATCAGTAACAGTTTGTTGTTAAGAGCATATTTTGAGAGCCAGGATGTAACATGTATCCCTATCCATTGTCCCTAGCTTTGTGTCAAGTAGTAACATGTACCCCTATCCATATTCCTAGCTTTGTGTCAAGTACCATGCAACATGTACCCCTATCCATGGTCCCTAGCCTTGTGTCAAGTTGTGTGTAACTTGTAAACCTGTCCATGGTCCCTAGCCTTGTCAAGTGAATGTAACATGTACCCCTATCCATGGTCCCTAGCCTTGTTAAGTTGCATGCAACATGTATCCCTAGCTTTGTGTCAAGTTGCATGTAACTTGTACCCCTGTCCATGGTCTCTAGCCTTGTGAAGTAGAATGTAACATGTACCCCTGTCCATGGTCCCTAGCCTTGTCAAGTTGCATGCAACATGTATCCCTAGCTTTGTGTCAAGTTGCATGTAACTTGTACCCCAATCCATGGTCCCTAGCCTTGTCGAGTAGAATGTAATATGTACCCCAATCCATGGTCCCTAGCCTTGTGTCAAGTAGCATGTAACATGTATCCCTATCCGTGGTCCCTAGCCTTGTGTCAAGTTGCATGCAACATGTACCCCTATCCAGGGTCCCTAGCCTTGTGCCAAATTGCATGTAACTTGTACCCCTGTCCATGGTCCCTAGCCTTGTCAAGTAGTATGTAACACATACCCCTATGCATGGTCCTTAGCCTTGTGTCAAGTAGCATGTAACATATTCATGGTCCCTAGTTTGTGTCAAGTAGCAGCATCCTATTCATGTCACATTAGATAGCTAAGATGTAACATAGTGTTGGGTTTAACATCATTTTTCAGTGCACAATAATACATGGCAATCAGTATAACTGGTGAAGGAAGAACCCAGGAAGAACCTATGGGAAGCTGCTGGCAGGCTTTCTCACATAAATGTACATTAGTCCACAGTAATGTCACTTGTTACAAGTAGTGACTGGAAATGAGAAAATGTTATTGCATTTGGTGTTTGTAATAAAACTTCAGCTGATAGCAAACATAAAATTAGACCCGTTTTGTTTTGTAGTATTTTTTTCAGTAATGAAATAACTTAGTCATGGATGTATTAAAGGACAAAAAAATTGAAATTACCAAAATTAAAAATAATAAGCCATTCACATTGCAAAACAAGGATGTAAAATATTTGGTCAACTTGAATATTGATGGTTCTTCGTTTGGTGAGACATCTAATGTAAAAAAGCAAAAAGGGTGTTGTGTTACACATCCAGACAGTTATTACCGTTTGCATGTACTTATATTAATGTTCAGTATAGTAAATAAGATTGGTTCTTTGGTGTCAGTGTTATCACACAGTTATGACAGTTAGATTGATATTTTCATCAAAAAATCATGGTCAGAAACCCCATCAGTATTTTGCATTAAATCTTTTGCTGAACTCTAAAAAATTTTAATCATTTACACAACACCTGTAAGGAGTTGTCTCCATTCATATGGAAATAAATTGACCCTAATTTTGGTGTTTCAAAAAATAGTAATCAAAAAATAGTAATATAGGTGACTTGTAATAAGTAGGGAATTTTTGTACAACTTTGAGATGTAACATGAATTTTATTACATCAAATTCTGTTGTCATGATTCAGCTAGTTGAATAACTTTAAACAATGGATAATTTATTATTCCATTCTCATCTCCTTCAGTATGCTGAGGAACCCAGTTACATCCAAAAAGCACTATAGATTGTATGTCATCCACAAAATACCTCAGTTACGGGTGCTGGACTTTCAGCGAGTGAAGCAGAAGGTAAGTTATGAAGAGTTCTAGATACCATCAATACTTGTTTTGTAAGTCTAGTCCAGCTGCAAACAGCGTATACCTAGATCTGTTATTATGTAATGTGCCAGCAGTTCTGGGTCTGTGCAGTATGTTAGGAATAATCAGCAGGAAAAAAATCAACACAGACCCTAATCTGTCAGCACATGATATGATGGAAGATCAAGAATCTATGTAGTTTGCAGTAGGACTTATAAGCAAGTATACTTATTAAGAATATAACTAATTAGGTATTTTACTCAGTTGTTTGGAACTAATTTTTGAAATTTGATGGGGTATTTTGTGAACAATGTAAGACACAAACTGACAGTATCAGACAGAATCTTAATCCTCAAGACATAAATCATGCCTTTTAAAATGTGACAGTTTTGTGAACAATGTAAGACACAAACTGACAATACCAGATGGAACCTTAATCCTCAAGACATAAATCATGCCTTTTAAAATGTGACAGTTTTGTGAACAATGTAAGACACAAACTGACAATACCAGACGGAATCTTAATCCTCAAGACATAAATCATGCCTTTTAAAATGTGACGGTTTTGTGAAGACTTAATTAAGTTGTTTTCTCCGAGTAAGTTTGCTCAGAGTAATTAAGTACCTTCATTTCATACATGCACAGACCATCTGGAACTTGTTTCTTTAGCATTATTTATATTGATTGAATGTGCCATCACAAATAAAGAAAATGAACTGTGCTTATGATTGGAACAATATGCTGATAATTTTGTAGATATTAATTAAAATGTTTTGCATAACTTGAATGCTTAGCAATATTCTTCTTGTGTTTTTAGTCACTGCATACAATATGAAAATGCACTAGTCACTCTGCATACAATGTGGAAATGCACTAGTCACTCTGCATACAGTATGGAAATGCACAACTTAACTAGACCTCAGTCATTGCAAACTTTGTGTTTTATAGAAAACTTAAGTACAAGGACTCGTTTATTGGGGACAAGTCTGGAAATATATGGCAATTTTCTGCAGATTGCCTTGAAAATTTAAACACACGTTCAGTCTGAGTTCTAATTGGTCCTAAATGAAAATGATGCTGTTCAGAAATTTAGTATGGCCACCACAGCAACCATCTTGGATATGTTCTTGTTGCAACTCCTCCTAAAAAAAAATGTTTTTATTAAGATGGTGTATACTAAAAGACTTCTTGCGATGTCTACTTGGTCCTAAATGAAATGGATGCCAATCTGAGTCCAGTATGGGTGCCATTTTTAAAAATCTTGTTATTGCTACTACTAATGAAGAGAATATCCTATTGGCATGGAATTTTCACCAAAAGGTGAAAACGGCTCCATTCTTATGTCGAATATAAATATCACAGTTGTCATTCAAGAATATCAGAGAATGGTTCCAACACTTGGCAGTTAAAGGAGCAAAAAGTTTTGTATTGAAGTTCTGGAAATTCTTTTTGGGTAGTAGAGTGCAAGTTCCTTCAAAGAATTCCATTTTAGCTCTACTGGTCATAGACCAGGAGAGTTTATAGGATGGTCAATTGTTTGTTGTCCATCCATTAGCACAAGTTTGTTATTGCTACTTGTACTAATTGAATGATTGCTATCAGACTTTAGACACACATTCTTCTCATGTTCTATTGGCCACCACAGTGGCCATCTTGAAAATCATGTTAAATGCTACTCCTCTGGAATGAATGGTCATATCAACATAGAATTTACACTTAAAGACTTCTGATAATGCTTAGTCAGCCCTAAATGAAAAATTGTGCCAATCTGCCATCCATTATATGCTACAGCAGTCATAATGACGATTATGTTATCAGTACTCCTCCTGAATGAAAAGTCGTATTCACATGGGTGTTTTTCACAAGAAGACTTGTATGATACCTAGTTGGTTGCAAATAGAAATGCACATCCAATATGGCCACCATGGCAGCCATCTTGGTAGTCTTACTCCTTCTGCATGGCTGGTTGTACCAGCATTGAGCGTTTACTGAAAGACCTTTATAATGCCTTTATTGTTCCAAAATTGAAAATCGTATCACTTTTCCAGTGTGAATAATCATATCAACATGAGGTTTTTCAATGAATGATTTCTTATGTTGTTCTTGGCTAGTTGGTTGTAAATAAAAATGGAGCTGATATTTAATATGGTCACCACAATGGTCATCTTGAAAATCTTGTCACTACTTTTCTTACATAGCTAGTCAAGTTGACATTGTGCTGTCATCGGAAGTAGACTTATAATGTATAGTTGGTCCTAGATGGAAATGATGCAAATCGGATTTCCAATATGGCCATCCTGGCAGCTGTCTCATGAATTTTGTTATTGTTACCTCCATCCAAATATGTAAGGTCGTATCAGTTTTGGGGTTTTCACCAAGAGACGTCTTATGATAACTAGTTGATCCTAATTGAAAATGGTGCCAAATACAAGTCCAGTATGGCTGCCACAATGGCCATCTTGAAGATCTTGTTGCCCCTACTCCCTTTAATTGGGATTTTTACCAAAAGACCTTTAATGATGACTGATTGGTCCTCAGTGAAAATGGTGTCAATGTAACATTTAATTGGCCAGTACAGCAGCTAATTTAAATCTTGTTATTGTGAAAGAATATCCAAGATAATTGCAGCATTCAGCAGTTAAAAGGAAGAAGTGGTCCTATCTTTAATTCCTGAAAACTTGTTTCGGCCAGTAGAGCATTGCATTAATTCCCTTCAAGGGACTCTTGTTGGAGACTGTTTCAGTATAGTTTTTTTCTTCTTCTTTTGCAGGAAAGAGAAATGGCAGCAAAGCTATTTAAGGGAAAGAAGGGTCAGCAGCTAGCACAAGACATTGGAAAGAGAAGTAAAACATTTGTTCCAGGAGAAAAACTCCCAGAAAAGAGGCCAACAGGACCCAGTAAAGAGGATGTGGCAGCTATTAAAGTGAGAAATATCTTTTTTTATAGACAAATTTACAAGATTTATATAATAGTGGTCTCTCGGCACAAAATTTAGTGTGGCTGCCTCACATTATTGTTTATTGTCAGTTTGGGTGAGCTAGTAGAGGTCATTTACTTTTGTTAGCCACCCCATATCAATGATTTTAATTAGGAGGTTTTCGGACCTTGCTATTTTGGAAATAGATGTACATGTGATGTGCTTGCATATTGTATGCTTGGCATTGATGAAAATGATGTCAGATTGAAGCATTCACAATGTGTAAACATTACTTCATCTGTTTCTTGTGTAGATTAGGCACCAATGAGTAAAGCTCGAATTTTGTCACTTTGGCCTACCTGTAATATAGCTTTTACTCTTTTCCCCTTACTTTCTTTATGAAACAATTATCTTTTCCCATTTGTGAGGATTTACTGAATATATGTGTATGAAATCTCTTCGAAACTGATCTAGCTTTGAATGACATGAACACAATATTTATTTTATTTCAGTCTTAACATTGGTAATATTCTTGCAGAGCATGATTTAAGGAAATTAAATTTAAATTATATTACCATTATGAGAAGGCAGTTAATAGGCCTGTCCTTTAGGATATCATGCCCATCTTATGGGAATGAAAAACTAAATAAAAATTATCAAGTCAGAATATGTGGTTCAAGGGAAGCTACTCAATATTGGCATGAAAGCCTGCTTTGTCATATGTGAAAAGAATGGGGGTGGGGATAATATTTTTCTTTAAAACAGGAGACAGTATTGCATTAGAACTTAACAGTAGAAGACCTGTCCATTGGCATATGAAATCAGGAGTTTATTGTATAAAATGGTCTGTGATCACTGAAATGGCAATAGGAGGAAAGCATCTTGACATTGTTCATTGTTTGATTTGTTAAAATCATTTTATTGTAGGCAGCCATCGCTAATGCAAAAACATTAGAGGAAGTAGAGAGGTTAAACAACATGTTAAAGTCAGGCCAGATTCCTGGAAGAGAAGTGCGAAAGCTCCGAGGTATGTATTTACACTTATTAAAAATATCTTCATCTGGTGATTATAGACATTAAACAGTAGGAATTAATTTCACACACACACACACACAAACACACACACACATGCTAGACAACAGTTTGGACAAGGTTTCATAGCACATGCCCCTGGGAGGGTACAAATTTTTTGCATACATGTACATTAGTTGCACATTCTTGCAGAAGTTTTTGCGTTTAGCTCAGGCCTTTTTGCATATTATATAAACACTAATTTGCACAGTCTCAGTTTTAGAAGTTGAAACTTAAGTGGCTTTTGTGGGAACTCTGCAATTTCATTGCCTGGCAGCATCTTTCGCACATGCAGACCCATATCCCTTTGTCGGAGTCAAGTGCTAACAAATTAAAGTTGTAAATAAGAAGGTCAGACATCATTTCAAAACCTGGAAAGGCTACGTTGTTGTTATCTTGGACAGGGAATATTACATAAATGAAGACAATAGATAATCAAGCGATACAATGTTTTACCAAAAATTTAGACTACGATCCAACACTTCAGAAAATTTTATTGATGAAGTGTCTGAACACAGAGGTCAGAAAAAAACGAAAGAATATCTACCCCCTGAAAACTGAATTGCAGAAAATTTTTTCCTCCTGTCTAATAAATTACAAAAACCAGGAAAGTAAAATAGGCCAGTATTTTCCAGTAATGGTCACCTTACAGAAAAAATATCAAAGGTCTATGACAACTAAATGAGATCTGTATCAAAACGTTACAAGGAGTTCGTTATGCACCTCTTAGATGATGCTGCAGTGTAACACACTATTGCTTGCCACATATATACATATATTTTACCACAGTGAAATAACCAGGTTGGTACTCTTTGTGAAGTGGAATTTGGCATCAAAATAGACTGATTATCCCATTTACTGGTAACATGTTAATGCATAGACATGTACATGTAACAGTAGTTGGGATTTTGGACATCCTGCAAAAAGATCTTTATTTCTGATTATGTACTTTTACCCATTGACAAAATTTGACAGGAGGATTTTAAACACATTTCTTTTCAGTCATGATTTTGTTGTAGCTTTTTAGGTGTGAGGTATGGAAGAAGGCATGTCTTTACTTTTTGTAAAATTCTTCAGTTTCTGCCATGTATAATTTCACCATATATAATTTTAAGAAAATATTGTGCCTGTGTTAACAAGAATCCTCTCATAACCATAATTGTGCCTATTAGTAATATGGAGTAACCATTAATAGAAATGGGCATAAGTATTCTATTTGAGTAATTATTATTTGAAAACTTAAGAATAAAATTCTCAGGAAAGTTCTCCTACTCATGCAGAACATTGCCATCTGTACTCGCTTTTAATTGGAGTCCTTCCGCAGACTGTACAGACCCAGGTCTTACGTCACAATGCACCAAGTCCATGCAGTATGCCTGGAGTAATCAGTGAAACAAATAACATAGACCCTAATCTGCCAGCACATAATGTAGTGGTAGATCAGGGTCTGTGTCATGTACAGTTGGACATGGCTTAGAAGCAAGTTTAAATGATATACATGCATGTTTATTCAAGTCTTAATCAGGTTGTCATCTTGTTTATTTTTCAGAGGCAGCTGTTGAGGAAGAAGAGGAGGAAGAGATGGAAGTTGTCAATGGAACTTGACACAGTATCATATGACGTTTCAGCATCTATTCATTTCATCATTTCAGTTTTCATATACATTGACCCCATTTACATGTCTGTCCAATCCATATGCATGCAAGTAAATGTATTTTGAAAGCTTCTTTTCCAAATTCTCCCTTTCCACTCCAGTCAATTGAAATTGTAATATTTTGCAGACATGTAAATTTTGGTGAGATCAGAAATCAGATATTCTTGTGGCACCAAAATATAATACTATTCAAAGTTATTTTTATAATTTTTATGTCACTGTAATGGCATCAGGAATATAATACATTCATGATGGGCGCACAATGGTCAATCCTGTTAGTGCTTTTGTCTTGTCTGCTTGAGCAAATGGTAAAATGAAATGTATCCCTCTTCAGGTGTGGCAATGAGGGGTCAACATTATGATCCAGTGCCTTGTTTTAAAGTTTGTGCAAGTCAGATGCAAACATTACAGCACAGGTGACTGACAAGACACTGTTCTTTGCAACTCGTGCATTTTTATGCAATTGGGTACAGTTTTCTTTCATTTTAGGAATAACTCTTACATTAAGTCATGATTTAGATTTCCCTTCATTATCATTGAGCTAGGCTTAGGGAAATCTCAACAAAAAGATTACTTTGGAATCTGTGCTTTTTCATCTATTCAGAGACCATCCATCTGTACCCTAGATTAAGGTCCATGTTAGATTTGACTAAGCATTAAAGTATTTTGGTTTATGCCTCATGTTAAAGCTTATTACTTTCTACTTTAAAGGTCAGTTCATCTAAAAGGAAGTCTCTGCATCCATATATTTTAATTTCCTGAAACACGAACTCCATTATGAAGCCAATTTTACTTGTCCCATACATTGCTAGTTAGGAGTGACAGGGTTTATTCTAGAACTGAACAGTTTTGGTGGAAGTTCCCTCTTTCATTTGAAAATGGAGTATTTTCTGAATCTGAGAGAAATTTAATGAAGAAATCAAAGTAGAGCATGAAAGCATATTGCATGAACATATTTTCTTGTATTTGGTTGAGTTTTTGCTGTGATTTTAAGTTCTACTTAGCATTTTCTGGAAGAGCTTATGGGATGGCCCGTTATCCATCATTAATATCTATCAATCTGTTAGCACTACTCCACCAGTCATTAACATAGAATTTTAACTAAAAAACCGCTTATTATTTCTTGTACAACAAAGTGAATGTAATGCCACTCTTTATTATTTCTAGTGGTACAAAATGAATGTGGTGCCAATCTGATGTCCAGAATGGTTACCATGTTGAAAATCATTATTGCTACTCCTCCTAAATGGAAAGAAAATCTTGTTAGTGCTCCACTTACTAGATGGAGAGTCATATCAGCATAAGATTTTGTCTGAAGACTTTGTATGAGGTCTAGTTGGTCCTAAATGAAAATGGTAGCACCCAGATATACGGTATGGCCACCAAAGGGGTCATCTTGAAAATCTTATAACTTCACCACTGGATTGAATAGTCGTATCTCTCTAAAATACTTCTTACTTCTAGTTGGTCCTATATAAAAATTTTGACAATCTGGTGTTCAGTTTGGCCACTACAACAGCCATCCTGAAAATTCTGTTAGTTTTATTCCTTAAATGGAAAGTCATATAAAGCCGGTAGTTTTCACAGGATGACTTTTTATAGTGTCTTGTTGCTGTTAAATAAAAACTGTCTTGAAAATCTTATCAGTAGTCATCTGGACATTGGACTTTCACCAAAAGAATATTAGTGATGTGGCTTTGCTACTAAATAAAGATGGTGCTGATCAGACATCCATTATAGCTACTGTGGCAGCCACCTTGAATTGCAACTCCTAAATGGAAAATCATACTGATGTGGCATTTTCACTAGAACACTAATTGTGATATCTATATAGCCACCATGTTATTATTGCTGCTTCAGAATTGGGTTTTCACCAAAAGACTTCTGATGATATCATTTTGGTCCTAAATGAAATTGGAACTCCACAAATGTCCAATATGGCTGCTACAATGTGCATATTGAAAAGATGTCACTAAATTATGTGAACAGGTTGTCAAATTGGTATCTTGTTTTCACCAGAAATCTTTTCATGGGACCTAGTTTGCCTGAATGAAAATGGTGCCAATCTTACATCGATTATAGCCACCACAGTGACTCATTTGAAAATATCATGGCTTAGGAATGTGAGAGATGGTTTCAACACTCCGCGGTTAAAAGGATAACGTTCTGACAGCAGAGCATCAGTCCTTTTGAGAGGTAGAAGCATGTACAGATCCCACAGTTCATGTTAAAGAATAGACCCAATAAAGGATGCTCTGAAATTCATCATGTTAAGGTTCAACTAAAATGACACTTACTTGAATACTTGGCCTGTGTCAAATAGTTTTCTAAGTTGAGATGTCTTGTGCCTTTAACCCACAAAAATGAGATTTAAAACTCTGACCTAAAATTACATCCTGTAGCACTTGGTATTATTAAGTTGTAGTTAGTTGATCCCTAAATGTAATTAGCACAAAACAAATATCCTGTAACTTTGAGATGAGCCTTCACTACATATTGCCCTGTTTGCTTATGTGTGTCATGATCACCCATACTCTCTGCTCTCTGATTTCATGATTGTCCTTTGTGCACTGATAAATGACACTTGTCAGACTCTTTAGTTTTTTTTAAACATCTCAGATCTCAGTTTAAGCCTGCCTTGACATGATAACTTTGGCATCTGTGTATATTTCATTTTTTATGTTCATACATACATTCCCCAACTCTACAAGAATGTCAGTGTTGAAGTTTTTATATGTGCCATTCACAGTGCTGTTTTTAGTTTATGCTCTGTTAAGCTAGGTGTTAAATTTTGTTTTCTTTCTAGCTGAAAACACAAAAGCTTGCCTGATCAAAAAAAGTCATTTTTTCTTCACTGGTAAAAAGCTTTCAAAATATATGGAATTCATGAATCATTCATATCATTTTTTGTAAATACTGGTCAACCCATCATGTACTTGTGTTTATGTTTACTTGATTACTCATCAGGTTTAACCTGATAAGAACTAAACTACTACACAGAATGGTTTTTTGGTGTTATCTACATGCTGCTTTGTAACACAAACATTGTATGTTACATCATACTGTCAGATACATGAGCAAAATAAAAGGCTGAGAAGCATCCAGCATTCTTGTTTTCAGTTTTGTTCGCATTTATCACTAATTCCAAATGCCTTTATACATTTCAGATTCCAGCCATCGCTTAATTGTTTCCTGTTGCCTATAGATGAGGTGAAGTTGTACAACTACATTCATGAATATTTTATTTTTCTTTGGCCTCGGGTCTTATCGTCTCGTATACAAAAATAAGCAAGATGTATGGAGAATGCTTCAGCAGCATTGGTATCACAATGTTTATCAGGATGAAAGTTCAGAATTTACATTATATAGCAAAGTATTTTAACAACTGTCAAGGTAATTAGTTTTACAAACAAGACAACATTCTTTTTTTTGCAAAATAAACACAGTTGTGTTCTTGACAACAGCCATATTCTCACACACATCCACAAGAAATCACTCAAAGATGTTAAGAAACCATCCACTAGTTTTTAAAGAAAAAAGTAACCCCAAATATTCTGAACTATTTGTCGTTATAATAATCATATTAATTACTCTAAATTTGTTTTCATGGATATGAAATTTCACATTTTTGTTGAAGAATTTTAAAAATTAGTACTTAAATTTGTGATCTGGGATGGGTCTTATTGTTTTTACAGAAGATAATTTGTTCATCAAGTATTTAAACTAGTAGTTTATAGCAACCAGAACATCCATGAAAATTAGCACCCCATGGAAAACAAAACATTCATGGTACTCAAATTTGATGCATGGCAAAGAAGGTAAAGATAATTGTTACAATGTTTCATATTAATGCTCTGATGTTACAGGCTATCCCATTATTCCTTCTTAGCTTAACCTTGTTTCAGAATTTTTTTTTTAAAAAAAACCTATGGCAGCACAATACTCCTTCAAGTTGACTGGCATGTAAATGTCTTCCATCTTTTTTGATGCTTTCACTAATGCACTAATTGATCTGAATGAGGAGTTAGAATGGTATCACTGCTGCAGCCGGATTAGACTGAATGTTCAGACTGGTTTCCTGTTGACTTTTCTGTAGATTGGAATTAACAAATTGGACTTAATTTCAGTTCTGGTTCAAAACTGATCCATTTTGTGAATCAAATAGTGAATTTTTAAAGATTATTTTGAATTGGTTGGATTTAAATGGTTATTGATAATAAATGTTATATCTTCAAATACACTATCTATTTATAATACTTCAAGAGAAGATCCACTGCCTCTTAAATGTGGTCCTCACAAGCAACAGACATGATTTTAAAGCAGAATTCCGCTTTTCTCCTGATTTGAATCAGATTTTTCATGATATAGTCCGTTTTTTATATCATCTCCAATCTGGTTTTTTAAAAACAGTCTGTCCAGTCCCATTCCGCAATGACCCTTGTAAAGTATTTGTTCCATATATTAGTGAGCACATGACTCTTGTAAAGAGTATTCTGATTGGTCAAAAGTTGAAATTCATCCAATGAATCTGTGTGTAATGGAAACTGATGGCAATGGAAAGAAGAAGCATGCTTGCAAAACATGGCGTCCCAAGTTGTTGAGAGAGACCATGACATGAAAAGTTGAGATAAAGGTTTTAAAAATGTATGGAAATGGGAATGGCTGGAGCAAAAAGTTGACGGAAATTTTGTTGGTCATTTTATAAGAAAACTGAACGCTAGAGGACTGGCATTTTGTGACCTCTGCAAGAAAGATCTGAATTATGGTAATCGTGGTTGGAAGAGTTTGGAACAGCACCTACAAAAGAAGCTGCATACGGAAAAATTGAAGCTCAGAAGGCATCTGGAAAAAGTGCATTTAATTACTGTAAGAAGAAAGATTTCTTGCATGAGAGAACAGATGTAGCCCTCAGTCAGAATATGCGTACTGCATGTCGCCAATACAAGCACTAGCTTGAAAGGAAAAGGCTCTCGTTGAGAAGGAAAAGAAACAATTGCACCTTGAGCCAAAAAAGTAAGTGGTGACAAAAAGGAAGGCTAAAGAAATCTTTGCCAAAGCCGCAAAAAGATCTCGACTGGCATATCAACAGGTTCTGTCCAGTGGAGAAAAAGACAAGTGAATGTATGAGATTATTTGATGTACTTGGTTTATTTTACAGATTTGTTATGAAAAGAGATAAGTATAATATGTTTGCTGCAAAAATTGACAAATTAATGTGACTTAATTTCGATGTGAACACTGACATGCACATGAAATAACTTCAGTATTAATAGTATTGGAGAACAAATTCATGTGACAATAAATATTGTGAAATTATTCAAGTTGAACATTTTGGTAAGTTTATTAGTTTTTCAAATGATTATTTTGTTTCAATTATGATCATAAGTTGCACCAGGATCAGTTTTTTATGATTGTAAAATGCGTTTTTGGCCAGGGGTCCAGGGGCACTGCCCCTTGAGACCTCGTTGGGGGAGAACCCCCAACCCCCCCCTTAAAATTTTTTCAGCTTTTTTTATGGAAGGCCAAAATTATGTCTGAAGCAAGAAACAATGTTCTCTACATCTTTTTTCTTGTGTTAGCAACAAAAGTGCTTAAAGAAAAGTCATTGATTGCCAAGCTGGAAGTCACATAAAAGTGGTCTCCCCATTGATATAGGAACTGGTGTCAAATCCCATCACTCATAAGTACTACTTCTGCTCATACCTGGTTAGCATGCTGTCATACAAAGGGCCTCTCACATACCATTTTTTTGTCATTTCACATTAGAGGGATCATGTAGGATTTTCTTATCCCAGGGAAGTCTTTTCGATTTGTTTTTACCTAAGCTGGCCATAAGGCCCTTGAACAATGTCGTCTTAAAAATTGCTGAAAAGAATTTGACATAAGGCATCTTTGCATAAAGGGCTTTCAGATTGGTACAGATTATGCCCATACTCATTCAGGTATGGTTGCTGTTTGTAAAAATAGAAGAATCTTCAGATGTCAACTTGTGAAAACCTGTTGAGCAGAATTGAACTAAATTTGACATAAAGCATCCTGGCATAAAAGGCATTCAGATTTAGATACATGATGCCCAAATTTGACATAAAGCATCCTGGCATAAAAGGCATTCAGATTTAGATACATGATGCCAAGCCAGTCTCAGACATGGCTGCTGTGACTAAAAATGGAACAGTATTTCTACAGCTTGTCAAATGTTGCTCAAAAGAATTTGACCAAATTTAAAAGTTAGCATTTCTGCATGAAGGGTTTAATTGCCTTGTGTACTTGCAATTCATCATAATACTCAACCTTATTTTTGTGATCTTTATCTAGTAAATGATCATTTATTCCTTGCAATAAAATCATTTTTGTAATTTTCTCTAGTATTTACCTTTGTGGTGTCCATTTCACAGTAAGCTCAGCATGACATTTGACTGATTTTACCTGTATATGCTCCAGTTTTTCTGTCAGTAATTACAGGCATTGGCAACAATAGTCTAGATTAAATGTTGAGTGGGTAAGAAATTCAGGCTGGCAGAAGATCATAACCACACCAGTTTAAACTGTATTGTTGTTGACCAGACCATACAGTCAGAAGAAAAATGGTGACCATCACATCTCAGCAGTTGACTTGGACTGATTAGAGAAAGGAAAAATGAACAAACAAAAGATTTGGATGCCATCAGTATTGCTGTCCAATACCACCTCGGTCACCAACTTCTGCACAACGGAGTCTCTTAAGGGGGAAAGATTTTTGACAGTTCAGAAAAATATATGGCAGTCAATACCAACATGGGCCTCTCACAGTTACAGCCCCACTGTAGCACAGCCAAAGTGTACCATCAAGGCCAGACTACCAGCCAGTAATGACAACAAGGGTCCAATTGGATCAGTTCTAGACAACTTGTCACCAGAAGCAGATCCCAGTACTGGTCATGGCAGTTTGCTTCCTCTGTAGCCAGCAACGGACATAAGAAACCTGACTTACCTATTCCGAGACTACATCTGCTCCAGCTCCAGCACAATCTGAACCTCAACCCTGTACCAATAGAACAGGCACTGTGTCTTCTTGGTATACTTGTTCCTGGACTCCAGATATAGACCTTATCTAGTATCCAGTCATGTCAATTCCAGCCCTAATGTTCACTATGACTGGCATGGGATTTGGTGAACCATACTCCCATGATATCCAGTACTTGACCCATCCATTTCCACTGCAAGCTCTGTTGTAACCCAGTAGCGACTTGTGCGATTTCTGTTTATGGATTCCTGGTTCCTGTCTCAGACCTATTTTGACACTCAAAGTGAATGTCTGGAGAATATTGTATCTCAACAAAGTTGAACTCCTGGACTTTTTGTTCATCATCCCCAACAACCTGCTTTGTCAGCTCAAACATTGCTACCTTCACAGAAGATTCTTTGTCACCCCATTTATACGAGTTTGATCCACCACTTTGAAAGCCTGTAACAGGAAATGGAATGAGTTTTTTCCCCATTGGTGCAAGTAGAGACATCTCTCACATAAAAGTCTCTGTACCACAAACAGCTAACGTCTTCCTATAGTTATGCAATAAGAAGCTCTGATCATGTTGTGTGGAACAGTGTTGTATCAGCCAGTTGGAAAGGTTGATTGACAGGGTGCACCAATATGTTGGAGTAGTCGTGTGTTATTTAAGTGTCGTACAATAGTCTACATAGATGGTATCTTCTGTGGAATGTTTGAGCCTCTATTGACATGGATCTTCAGCTGGCAGAATCAGCAAGATCAATACCTTATCAATCAACCGAAACTATCTGCAGTTCTGCCACAATGGTGGTTCTCTTGCATGATGATCCATGCATTCATTGCTAAAAGTCTCTCCCTCATGGGAAATCAGTTTTTTGTCTTGAAAACTATTATTTGGTTCCTTCATCACAAGGGCATCCACAGGACCCTATCAGGACACTTGATTAGTGCATAAAACAGACTGGGCTGACCAGAAGAGGAGATCTCATTTGTTTTACACTTGAAGAAGGATGTATCTGTTCAGGCTCAGGTGTCCTGGATGTGTTGTGTTATCCACACAGTCTGCATGGTACTAACCCAAGACGATTTGATTTTCTTGCGCATCTTGCTCATGTGGATAGGACAATAACCATTAGCTTAGCAAACTGAGTGCAACTGTTCTTAAAATAAATCATTCAAGTCTTGTCTTGGAAGTTAGAGATAACATTCTTATTCCTGGAACAGTGTATTCATCTGCTTTAGTAGTAACCGACTGGATTTAGCACCACTTCCGCTATCAAAGGGAAGATTACTTTTGTTTTGGCATGCAAAGTTTTGTTTGCTTTATTGTGGAAACAATCCAGATATTTTTTGTTTATCTTGGGAGGGCTTGATTTGCTTGGTAGTGCATGTACTCTTAAAATAATATGTTTTGGTAAGTATTATCAAACAAACAATTTACTCCCAATATTGGTTTCTTAAGATTTGGTTGGTATAACTGTTTGGATTCTGTGAGATATGGCAATAGCTCTGTTGTAGAACAGTTGCAGAAACTAGAGTTGGAGAAAGTAGGCACTTATTTGAAAGGGTTTAAATGATTTCTTAGGATAGGTGGATGCTCTGCAATCTCAAGAATCTGACCTTGTAAGAAAATGTTTTAGATAGGAGTAATAAAATCACTGGGCACCATCTATCAATTTAAAAGGAATATAAAATGGTAAAATTTTCATAAGAAAATATTCAGTTAATTACACACCATTTGTCACAAAATTTCATCTTTAGGAATGCATGTTCTTGACTGTCATTATGCATAGAAAACTGCCAAAAGTAGGACTTCTATCATGTATGATTCAAAATGTATCAGTATAATTAGTGGTTTTGACATTTTTAGATCCGGTTTATTCTGCAGCTAGGTACAGATTGTAAACTAGCAGAAATGCTTTAAAATATAGCCAACATTTTGAATGTTTCTCCTGTCCCAGTTATGGTGAATTTTCATAAATGTACACTCAGATGGAGATTTAAATACCTGTAATTTGATTTCTTTCAGTGAAGTTTGAAATAAATCAGACTGACCAAACTTTTTTTTAATAGTTCAGCTAAAACATTTGGTAGATGGTTTTGCAGTTTAAAGCTGAACATTTACTCTGTGTATGTGGTTTTGCATTTGAAACAAGTGATAATCATACCGAGTTTGACACTGGTACACAGTGAATGCTTAAATAAAATGGATTCAAGCCATTCCTGGATTCTAAAGTAACTGATATGAATCCATGGATTCAATGTCTGAATTCTCTATTTCTTAAAAATTAACACTGCAAAATATAGAACTGGAGTGGAACCATAAGGGTTCTTTTTGCCTTTAATAATTGTTTGTTTTTTTTTCTCTTTGCTCTAGTTCAGAATTCTTGATTCTTTCTGTAATAAGAGGTGTATAATTTCTTTGTTAGGATGATATTTTTTTATTAGGCACCCAGTTGATTTTATGATTTTGCCAAATTGGGTAATTTTACACTGAAAATCCTACACCACCATATGCCCATGACTATATTTGCTCAGTCTAATTTTAGACAAATTTACAACACCTACTCTCATGTAGGGATACAAGTACCTTAATTTTCCTTTATCAGGACAAAATGTAACAAAATCTGGCTGAACTTTTGCAATTTCATCAATTTAGTACAAATTTTTGCATTCTAAAGCATGGTGTTCACTTCGAGTAATTATTTTTGCCTTCAAACAGTGATAATTATATCAAGTTAAGTACATCATCGGGTAATAAAAACTTGTTTACGGCAACATGAGCATTTCCAGAGTTATAGTTAGACATACCAGTAGATCAGAGGTCGGGACTCTAAAAACAAATCAACATTGTGCAAAATATGACGCTGTAGAGCTGAACCATAACCGTGTTAGTGGCTGTTTGTGACCTTGTAATTACAAAAACTTGGAATTAGTCCACAAAGGCTATTGCAATGGACAGGTGTGTGATTTATGGTAATCTGTGCAACATCTGATTATAATGTAAAATTTATTTATTTTCATGAGCACCAAGTTTTGTGGTTTTGCAAAAACACATTTTTGCTGGAACTTAAATTCTTGTATTGAAGAAGAGCTCCAGAAAAAATTTGTGATTTGTAGTGTTACAAAATCCACGATGATGAAAATTCATGTGAATTGAAATAAGTCATCGATTGCAACATTTTATTGCAGGTAGGTTTGGAGATATTTATAAGTGAATGAATGAAAAATAAAAGCATATAAAATAATTGTATTTTATTTCATCACTTTATCCCTTATTCTGCTATCATGTCTTTATGATTCACCTGCACAAATTTAATCCACCATCTTCCAGAGATTCTTTCAATATGCAACACTGGCACAAAAAAATTTAATACATCAACTTTCAGATATTCATTAAATATGCAACACTGGCACATAAACATTTAATACACCAACAGAAATTCATTCATTATGCAACACTTGCACAGACAATTCTTATGAATCAACTTGCACATGACATCAGCACTGGTTTAATCATCTTAGAAAACATGGATTGGAAAATTTTATAAATTCATCTCCAAAATTACTTTAGAAAAACATCATTTATAAAAACAAAAAAAATTGTGCAAGCATTTGTAAATTGAAACTTGCACAAACTAGATATGTTGGTAAGCAAACCTTCCAAGGCAGATGAAACCCATTTGTGGCATAATGGACATAGCTTGTTTCATGATGTCGCAATTTGGTTGATATTACTGCAATACACCAAGTTTCATGATGTCACAATTTTGTTGATATTACTGCCAAGTCTGACAGATAGATGGACATGATTCTTGTCTTTCTTTTTGAAATGGTGACTACTATTAAAATGCTGACAAGACTGAGACTCCTTCTTTTACGTAACGATGAAGATACCTTGGATGGTAGTGGAAATGTGAAGTTGATTGTATTGGACATAATTGCTGCTTTAAAAAAAAAAAAAAATTTGGATAAATTTGATGGGATTGAAGTTCATCATGATAATCAGTGCACACTAATGTTGAACATTTTCCACATAAAATATACATCTATATACATACATGCAATAGAAACTTGCATCCTTGATCTATGTTGTGAACTTTACACTCTGGAGTGTTTCTTCTCTCCCAATATGGTCACGCCTAATAAAATGTACTTGTTTCATATGTAAAATACATTACACCTGTAAAGATTGGTTTCTGAGACCAATTTTGTGGCAGGAAGTTGACTAGTAGGTAAAAACAATGTTTCTGATCAATTTAGCAGTATTTTCCCTCCCAGGCATGATCGGATTGAAATGTATGCAAAAGCAATTCAAGTTTGGAGAAGAAAGGGGTATGTGTACATAGGGCATGTAAACATTACACTACTGCAGTAAATACAGTTTTCAGATATGGAGAGATGACTCAAAAAGTATGTCTACAAAAGCAAGATCTTTAATGGGACAAAGTCATCATACAAATGCACATCTAGTTTCGTGAGGATCGAGGGGGAGGGGGGACAGTTCCTGAGATATTAACCAGAGATGAGCAACAGATGGACACAATTTACAATGGGGATCAACTTAAAATGCTGATTAAACTCCATTGTTTACAGAACACGATGTCAAATCGTAACACAGCTCACTACATTTCATGAAGATAATTTAAGGGTCAAGGAGAGGCAAGTTAACAAAAATTGGACAGATGGTCAAGTGGACTCTGCATACACCCCCATCCCAAAACCAGGGGGTGGTATAGAGAACTATTCAATGGTTGGAGGCTAGTTAAAAACTAGAAACAAATTTCCATAAATTCTTGCATGCAAACGCAATTATGCATAATGGTCATGAGGCTAATATACATTTTTGTCAACCATGCAGTAAATACTAAAAAATATTCCATTGTGATCAAAAGCCCAAATTTCCAGTCTTGTGTTCTTCCACATACCACTGCTAAACAGAAATCACCTGATTTTTTTAAAAAAGTGTAATTAATTGAACCTGGCCACATGCTGCTAAATCTGGTTGTTGAAGTTCAGTTATTAATGTCCTGGAATTGGCAGCAATCTCGTGATGTGCCAGTTTCAGGCTGGATAAACAACAAAAGCAAGCACAAGTGTTGACAAAGAGGATCTGCATCAGTTGACACAGACCAGTCACCACATGACTTATTTATTTTTGAATTTGTGCAAAAAGGATCAGATGCAAACTTTCATTCAGACGTTTACTCAGCCAGTTCTAAGATTACAGTACATAGTCAAAAATAAGTACCAACTGTGCAGTTGACTTTTTACTCTGCTAGTTCTAAGAATAAAGTGCAGTCAAAACTAAGTGCCAATTCTGTAATAACCACTTGTGTAGGGAAGCTGATGCAGTCTCTAGTTTAAATTCTGTTGAAAAGAGCTCTGTATGGAGCACATTTGTGTAGGTGCCCAATAAGTTACTGGTACACAACATAGCAAATGGCAGAGCATGAAAATAGTGTCCAGATAAGCAAGGCATAAGAGTTGATTGCATAAAAATAAAAAAATTGTTGCTCTGAATCATTGTCTCCTGCAAGCAATGTATCCTTGTGCATGTCATTAGTGGTGGCTAATGGATGCCCAAAAAATTAATATAATTCACCCTAAACAAAATTATAATCTTTGATAGAATTTTCAAAACTACCACTTTCGTTTGTACAAGAAATGTGATGAAGCATCAACTAATGATGAATATTTGTACATGTTTAAACATTATAGGTATGACCAGAAAAATTTCGGAACACATCCAACTCAAGAGTTGACATGCCCTATGTATGGAGCTATTCTGCCTGTGTTGTGTATAGTTGACCAGGGCTGCATGTCTGCTGTATAGTTTTGAAAAGAAAATGATCTGATCAAAGCTAAATCAATGGCAAATTACACAATTTCTACATAACAAGATGACAGTTTGTACTGTTTAAAATTTTTTAGATTGCCGAGGTTTTATTTATCCAAGAAAATGTTGAACATCTCCTTTATGTATTTGGACTTGTGTCTAATGGTTATCACTTGAATGATTTAATAATCTTGAAATAAAAAATTATTTTTATTCCTTATTCATTTAATTTTGGAAATATTTTTATTATTTCAACAAAAGTATATATTTTGTCTGGCTCTAGTCGTCTCTACTGACCAGTTTCATGACAACTTAAAAAAAATGTATATATCACCTCCAGTTTATTTGACATGTGACTTAGAAACAAACGAAAATACTCAAAACAGAATAATGCATGTATGATGTTCATACACACAGCCTGTTAAAAGTGTACATGATGTTCATATACACAACCTGTTAAAAGTGTACATGATGGTCATATATATATACGTAGTTAAGCCATTGTATAATCCTCTTTTATTTGGGTTGTAACATTTGTTTTGCTGTGGCGCAGTTAATTATAATATACTTTCAAAATATTGGTAAAATTGTTTTCCCCACCTAATTAGAACTCCAGATAAAGTGTATATCTGTACACAAACACAATTTCATTGGAAATGAAAAATGAAAGTTATCAAAATCCCTTTAAAATTTACAATATGCTTTTAATTGAATCAAGGAACAGTGGTTATTCCATAAAAAAAAAGAATTGTAAGGGGTAGGATGCATTTGCAGTTACACACTTTACAAATTAAACCCCTGTTCAATAACAATTTTTTTCCCTCATTGCTTAAAATTCAACAACCACTAATGATGGAAGCACTGGCACCATATACATCCCATATGACACATACAAAATTAATTGACTGGGCCATAAAACTATAACTGTAAAAATGGCAACTGCATATAATAATTACATATGATGGCCAAATAGTTTCTTGTTTGTTATCAAGATATTATAGTCAACACGGTGGACTGAAAATCATGAATGAGAAATCCTGTCCTGAAGAAGAAGCTTGACATTATTTGACAAGTTTCATCCTAGCACAGCTATCTGCTGCTTCAAATCTGAAACTGACCAATATGGAAAATCTTTGCACCATTAAACCAATATGGAGAATCTCTGCACTGTAAGGCTGTATTACATACACAATATTATAGCACGTCTAAACATGTACAGGTGTATGTTCTTCAGTTTAACTTAACATTATAAGCTTAAGTCACCATAACATTCAACAGTAGGCATATCTAATGTACTTTATCATTAAAATATGTGTCACTGAAGAGCACAACACCCCCACTTCTGCAAATGGATTCTTCTCTGTATGTACATATTCAACAATTTTATTGTAAACTTCTGCATTCAGTATGTATATGTTTACTGACTATCAGGTATTCTGCAACTCTTAAAAGTAGCAAATAATGTGGTATGTTAAAAAAATGTACAAGAAATTAAATGCAAAAGTTTGTCTGGGATCTGATGTACAATGATGTGTGGTAAAAAAAACTTTGCTGAAATGTTTTAATGATCTGTATGTGTTTGGAAATGTAGTGCTCATTTTTTAACATTGGTGTAGGGAGTCATGGTGCCTTGTAGTCAAGGCACTTGACTCGTGACCAGAAGGGTTCATGTTCAGTTCCTATCTTCAGCTTAGCCCGGATCATCTGCCATGGTGTGTCCTTGGGCAGGGCAATTTACTTGCCTAAGCAGGATACAACCTTAAAAGTGTTGATGTGCCATAAAAAAAGACAGATGAACACTGCTTAATGGTCTTTTCCGTTGGATGTTCAGATTGGCAATACTTTCCATGTATTCTTCATCAATCTAAGGAATTGCCAGTTCCATGTGTAGCTGAAATGAAATGACAAATGTAGCATGTGGCATCAATTACACTGGGCTGCAGTCAACAAAGAATATGAAACTTAATTTTCACAAATATGAAGACTTACTGCTGTATTAGGACTAACATTGTGTATACAAGCAGTACCTCTCTGATAAGGCCACCTGTTCTGCAGCAGGAAAGTGGCCTTATAAGAGGGATAGCCATTCTAGAAGGGGATGACATGCATTTGAGTAATAGAAAGCAAGAAAGTTAAAACTAATTTTAAATATCTTCATTTAAAAATCACATTGTAATAATTATAACAAAACTTACTAATGCTATTTTAAAAACTTACGAATAATCATTAATTGTGCTGCAAAGCCATGCATTACTCTGTCCAGTCCATTCTTCCTCTGCTGCAGAATGCATAACTGGTGACATTTATTTGAATCTTTCTGATATAAAAAGTTTTAAGTAGTAATCAAAAGACTCTCCCTCATTAATTAGTTGACTGCTTTTATTTTTCCTTCTAAACTGAGGATGTTGGATGACATCTTGCACTTTCTGAAACAACTTATTCCTCATGTGCAGCTACCGAAAATCTTTTATTAACAAAGGAAATGAGCGCGTCACATGATGATTGATTTTAGTCCGGAAATCTTTCATTTACATTTAGTACTTTAGGAGGGAGAAGCCTTAACACCTAATGTACCGTTTGGCAAATGGGCATCATGCATACTGAAGTTGGACAACACTGTTCTTTTTGGTAGTTACCATTTGTCATCTTGTTTGACAATTATCAGAGATAGTAATATCCAGTAAGTATCAATGGGACAAAACTTTACATCTATGGAACACACATCCGAAAGAATAATCTGATCACCTACCTCTTTTTGTATAAATTTAAGTTTGGTACATTATCAGCAAAGTGGAACAAATATCAGTGTGTTGAACTTAGAAAACAACAATTATTCCGGAAATTTTCATCTGTAAACCCAATTGTGTGTCCACTTGTGAGTGGTAAATTTGACATTGCACTAATATGCTGGCCACTTAAGCGAAGTGACTGTCCTTGAGGGGTACTTAATACAAACTCTGTGCCAAGAAATTCTGCCCCTAAATGGTAGGTGGCCACTGGCAAGGAAAGGGGGTTGGGAGAGAGACCACATGACAAATGTTTTCTTGATCCATTTCCAAGCCAAAATATTTTTGTTGTAATTTTCATAATTTAGGGCTAGAAGTAACTCTTAACACAAAAATCTAATCCTGTAAAATATTACTTTCTAAACTTTGTGATATGAAAAGTGTAAACTGAAATCGTGGTCAACATAGAAACAGTTCTTACTGATGGAGATGTTAAGCTTTTCCCAAAGTTGTTTCCCATAGCAATTGCAAAGACTAATAAAGACTATGTCATCGTGAGTTATTCTGAACTATGAACAAAACCGCTGCACAGTCTCGCAATAATCATTTTTTGTAGACTTGGAATCCTTCTTCTTCAAAATGTTGCACTGAGAAAAAAGGCGGGCTGCTTTGTATCAGACACTGCTTGAAGTGCAAATGAAACAAAAAACTAATACAAGTACTAAATATACATCATACCAACTGTGCAAAGTAACTGCTGAAAATTACAAACACCTTTTTTTATGCAACCTGAATCCACTTGACCAACAGCAAAGTGATGTTAATATTTTTTGCATGCCTACAGTTGAGGAGTTGCCATGTCAAAATAAAGTATGTACAATCCATGTAAATTACCTTTTAGGTTCTCAAGTGGACTTGGCCATAAATAGTATTGAAATTAAGTGCTCAGGTAAATGTCGTCTTCACTGTAATTTTCCTGTGAACCAATCAGACCAGAGCTAAATATTTTTAACAAGTTTAAAAGCCTGATGTAACTCAATCAGGTGAGGCACAAATTCTTGTTTTATGAGTTACGTGATTCTTGAGTACCAATCTTTATTAATACTGTACAACTTACGTTTTGTTGCAACTAGTGTGTTGCCATGGCTACAGGAGATGCTGACAACAGTAAACACATCTTCGCCTTGGAAAATAACTTTCTTTGGTGTCATTGTGTCTTCATCACTTCTACCAAGTCTACCACGTGCACTTTTACCCCAGGAAAATATTTCTCCATCTGAAAAGAGAGATATATTTTCAATCATTTTCTGGAGACAGAAGGTTTTACATGTATACACTGCAATTGTCCCACAATACAGCTCTGTTACTACTAAGTAAATCTGTACCATCTAAGGTTGTGTGACTGAAATTATAACTTTTTGTAATGAAAAGATGAAACTGAAAATTACTTGCAAGTAATAAAACTTTCCTATGGAAGATGCTGAAGGACAAAAGGCATTCATTATAGTTGAACTTAGTAATTGTAGGAATATCACTGCTTACAAGTTCTCATAAAATTGTAATTTACCAAATATAAAATGTTTGTTTTTTTTTCAAATTTATAAAACTGATTTCAAGAAGACGTGAAAAAAATGCCCAAATCAAACTTTATAGTTAATGTAGTTCACTGATGGGAAAAACTGTGCAATTTCTAGAAATTAACAATATATGGGAGGTAACTCCAAACAATTATTAATACTGCAGTTTAACAGATAGAATGATTAGTGTTAATGCCACAAACAGGTTTATATGGAAACAAGAATTATATTACTTTGCTCAGAAACACTATGATGACTGACCTATCCTGATTTTGGCAGGATTTAATCCCACAGTCTTCTGGTCTGAAGGTTTGTATACTTAACCACTAAGCCATCCTGACTCCTTGAAAAGTTTTTTAAAAAGTCCTGATATACTAAGTCTAGATTAGGTCGATAATAATGAAATTCTGGTTCATTGTTTTCTCCACCTTTATCATAAGAACCATTTCTTTATGGTTGCTCTTGTAGAAGCTTTTTATCATTGGTAATTTATTCTAAGTCTGCCAGACACACCACTTAAAATTCTTTCTTTCAACTGAATTTTATTGCACATGTATAATACCTTCAGAAACTGCCACAGTGAAAGTGTCCCCACAGGCTACTCTAGCGATTCTGAACAGTTGCAAAGCTTTTACCATCTGTCCCTGTTTGCTGTTGAAGTCAGTCTGGTAACCCAACTGGCCAAACTGGTTTGCACCAAATGTGAAGCACTGCCCATCAACTGATTAAAAATCACTCATGCAACATTTTAGATCTACAGCAAAACATTTTTTAAAAATTCATATAAAAAAAATTATTTCAAATATACACAATAGTACATCTCTCTCTCTCTCAACGAGTTGTTGTTGTTATGGAGTTTAACCCTTTACCTCATGTAAGTGCCTTTGGACGCCTCTACCCCATTCTCATGAAAGTGCATTTGGACACCTCCTCCTGATTTGCAGGGAAGTGAGTTTTGATGCCTCTACACCATTCTCATTTTGAGCTGGTTTTCATAGTGCCACCTTCAGGGAAAACCCACTATTAGATACTACATTCATTGATGTGAATGACCACTACGTCAGATCACGCAGTTTCTATTTATGCTCTAGTTGTAATCTATTTAAACTAACTGGATTTTCCACTCTCCAAAATGGTGTCTGCAGATTTCGTTCAGTACTTTCTGGAGTTTGCACAATCTGAATATGATTATTAAAGCTTCAATAACATAGGTAAAAGCTCTGATGCTGATGTTGGCAACAATTAGTTTTTATAAATTGTCAAATTCAGATGATTTAGTAATGTAGGAGATTTAGTGATGGAGATGTAGACAAAGAACTGGTAAATTTCGAGTAGGAGAAATAACGGCTACGGTTGGTCACATGGCTTCACTGGCTTGATGGTGAATGAGTTCTCTCAAGATTTTAACACACATAAAAAATTCTTCTGTGAAAAATAATTATACACTATAACAATAAGATTTTACTCTTAAATCTTTCTATACATAACAGATGTGTACCAAAAATGTAAAATGGTTAAAATTGATGCTGAACGTAACATGTACTATACTGCTTTAACAGCAAAGTGGCAGGCCTATGTGTATGGAGTCAAACAGGTAACAGGTGTTCTATTTATAGCACACTGCACTGTGTAACTTTGGGGTACATGTATATCAACTGCCTACAAAGCCATGATGTAAAGGTTTAACATTTTCCAGCACAAGATAGGCCATACATGGTGGCCAGTGTAACTGGTGGAGGAAGAACCAGTGAAGCTACTGGCAAGCTTTCTCACGTACCCACATTGGTCATGTCCAAAACTTGAATCCAAGCAGGCAGAGGTGAGATGGCAGTAATCCGTAACAAAGAGTGCTTTAGCTCTCATTGAGTAATGTCTTTTTGGATCTTTGTTTTGGTTTTCAATTGGATTTAATACACTTCCCTGCAGTAAAACAGCTTTAAGGTCTGACACCAATCACCTGGTAGTGACATTCAGAAGGTGCCATGTACTATGTCCAGTTTTGCTAATCCTGAAGTTAGTTTTGGGCGGTCTGTGTACAGCATTTGTTGTACTGACTTTTCTGCTAGGTTGTTTATGCATGTATAACATGGAAACCACTTTTAATGCCATCTCATTTGCCCATAGCAAATAGGTAATCCCCTGATTTCCCTTTCTGACTAATGTTTTACAATTTTGTAAATTTCATTAGAAAAAACTACGATCATATCATGCTTTATTTCAATAAAAACCTCTAAATGAGGAAGTGCAACTTTAAATTACACACAAGAGATTTTTATCACAACTATACTGAATAAAGCATTCCTCTTAAAAAAAATGTCTTGACTGTACCTGATACAACAGCAGTGTGAGAGGTTCCCATTGCAACTCCCTTGATGAGGTTATTTCCTATGGGAGGGGAATTTACCTGGGTGAAGGTGTGAACCTCCTCAACAGATTTTGTACATATGCCGTCTGCATGGATTTCATCCAGGCAGCACTTGTTATACCTGAAGTGATTGAAATAAGTGAAATGAAAAGTTGACTGCTTTTCTCATTTCCAATATGACTGCCATTAGCATCAACATCTTTTTTAAATACTTAAGTACACCATCCATTTACTTGCATGTATGTCTCCTAAAACGTCTGCAAAATATGCATGATTCTGTGAAGCATTGTTTTCTAAGTAGAGACCTCTGTTCTTTTTCATAATGCAAAATTTATTGAAAGAGGAGGTGCAATGTGAAATGCTGCACAATTTTGATTTTTACAGTGTCAAATGTCACACATGGGTTTTCTTTGGACTCCATTCCTGATGACATATCCAAATGCAAATTACTCGGCACTTCTTGTAATGACAGCTGTCCAAGAAGAGCATATCTCAAATATTCAAAATGACTTAATATGAAAAATAGCAGAAAATGATATCATCAGAAATAATATTATCATACAGTTTCTAAATATGAACATTGCTTGTAGAATATAAATCATTCTTTAAGTATCTACAACTGATAGCTTATTATCATTGAGTTAATGTGTACATTCCTCAAACTACTACCTATTATGTACATCAACACACTGACAGAAAAATGAGCAGATACAACCAAGATTATATCCACAAAATTGCAGATATTAAATATATGCTAATTTAACTTCAGGAGCTGACCACATGATAATGAGACAAGCTGATACAGAGTTAAACAATAACCTGCCTCAAATATTTAAACACCAGTGTTTCACCCTGACCCAGACACTACTCCCTGCCAAAGAATCAAGAGATACCCAGTAAACATTACTCCAGTTGACAAAAAAAACCCACGTCTACAAAGAATAAATCTCTTATGTAACTAAGATAACATCAACCATAATTCTAGCCTGAAAACTAAGTCGAGGAAAAACAATAATATGGCAGTGTACATCTCCAAATACTTTAATGTATAAAGTCCCATTAGCATCGGATGAAGAGTCCCTAAGACATGTCTTTAAGTAGAACCTTCCCTAAACTAACAATGCCCTAGTTTTCAACTCTAACTAACCACTACCCCATCTGCCAAGCTGAAATAAATTCACTGTAATCAGCATTAATAATTAACAACCCTGAATAGAACACACATTAAAATTTTGTGATTTTATGAAAGTAAACATCATGTAGGAATCGGTAAGAATTTGCCCTAAAACTTTAACCTAAAACTAAGTCCCAGTGTCTACCCCGCAAGACCCTAGAACCGCACCTAGAGTCAAAATGTGTTAAATTCTTGGGTAAAACATTGATATACTGACAATTAGCAATATTCCTACCGAAACCCCATTCACCCTGAACAATAAATGAAGGCATAAAAAATAATGGCCCAAAATACTTTAACCAACTTGGGGATAAGTAAGCTCTTCTTCAAATAGTCAAGCTAAAAAGGGGTGGCCCAAGCAGACTTTCAAATAGTCAAGCTAAAATGGGGAGGCCCAAGCAGACTTTCAAATGGTCAAGCTAAAATGGGGAGGCCCAAGCAGACTTTCAAACAGTCAAGCTAAAATGGGGAGGCCCAAGCAGACTTTCAAATAGTCAAGCTAAAATGGGGAGGCCCAAGCAGACTTTCAAATAGTCAAGCTAAAAACAGGAGGCCCATGCAGACTTTCAAATAGTCAAGCTAAAAAGGGGAGGCCCATGCAGACTTTCAAATAGTCAAGCTAAAAAGGGGAGGCCCGTGCAGACTTTCAAATAGTCAAGCTAAAAAGGGAAGGCCCAAGCTGACTTTCAAATAGTCAAGCTAAAAAGGGAAGGCCCAAGCAGACTTTCAAATAGTCAAGCTAAAAAGGGGAGGCCCAAGCAGACTTTCAAATAGTCAAGCTAAAAAGGGGAGGCCCATGCAGACTTTCAAATAGTCAAGCTAAAAAGGGGAGGCCCATGCAGACTTTCAAATAGTCGAGCTAAAAAGGGGAGGCCCATGCAGACTTTCAAATAGTCAAGCTAAAAAGGGAAGGCCCAAGCTGACTTTCAAATAGTCAAGCTAAAAAGGGGAGGCCCAAGCAGACTTTCAAAGAGTCATGCTAAAATGGTAGGCCCAAGCAGACTTTCAAATATTTATATGATCCATGGATCCTTCCTTTGGAGTAAAAGAGAAACACTGGTTACAAAAATACTTTTGATATATTCTTGACTGAGAGCAACTACATGTGTTTTTAATTGTTCATAAATAGTTTTATTAATGCTTTTGAACAAGGAACAGAGACATTTTGGAGGAGATTTATTGTGACATTTGTCTTACCTAAATTATTCCTGCACCTAATTATTGCATTCTCCATCGACTACTATTACATAGCAAGTCATTAATGCAATTACTAGGTCAGTCATAGCTTGTTCACAAGTCGAAGTTCATCAACTTTAGTAAATCACAAATATTACATTTACAGCAGCTTCTTAAAGTGTTTACCATACAGAATTCTCCAACTGCAAGGGGATCTGAGCTGAGACAGCTATCAAGTACTAATAATCTCATCCCTGTATCTCTACACCTTAATACATGCGATTTCAAAGCTTGTATCTCTACACCTAAATACATCTGATTTCAGAGTTTTTTCTGTGACCTTTCTGTTATTTTAATTTAATACAAAGTCAAATAAGAGTCTATAACTCTTAGAGTTGATTGAGCTTGTAAGGAGCTGAGTTAATATTTATTCAAAGAAATTCAGATATTAATAGCTAAACTGATTAATGTGAGTTTATTCAAAGGACAGTTGGATATTTACCATAAAATTCAAAGAAGAATATTATTTTGGATTTTACTTTGAATTCACTTCACGACTGTTTGGATTACATTGGATTTTACCCTGAATTCACTTAAAGACATTTGGATTTAAAATGATGACTTCTGTGGTGTTAGCACATAAGCACATTAGAATTATCATTCAGAATACCTTTGAAGCGTATTTGGATTACTTCGGGTCTACTGGAATTGACAGAACTACTTTAGGAAACAGGAATTCATACCATACTGAAAGTTGTTGTTGTTGTTGTTGTAGGGCTTAACGCCATTTTTCAGCACACGATAGGCTATACATGGTGGCCAGCATTAATAGTGGAGGAAGAAACCGGGAAATCCCTGGAAAGAACCACCGACCCACAAGAAGCTACTGGCAAGCTTTCTCACATATCCATATTCGCCGAATCCGAGACTCGAACCCACATAGATAGAGGTGAGATGGCAGTGATCCGTAACGGAGAGCGCTTTAGACCACTCGGCCACTCGGGGCCCCCATACTGAAAGTTATTTTTAATTCTTTCACTCTGTATTTTAGGGAAGTAAATTTATATTTTGAATTTTACAAAACTTGTTGGTTGTTGTTCTTAATATGTTATGTAATTTAAGCCCTTAGACTGTAATAGTGGATCACAGCATTACCCAGTCGATGAGTGGTAATATAGCTTTATCCAGTAGTATATGATTCATACTATGTATTTACCAGTCTATGATTGGTACTATAACTTTATCCAGTGGTCTATAATTGGTACTACACCTTTACCCTGTCTATGATTGGTACTATAACTTTATCCAGTGGTCTATAATTGGTACTACGGCTTTACTCAGTCTATGATTCTTACTATAACTTTATCCAGTGGTCTATAATTGGTACTACAGCTTTACTCAGTCTATGATTCTTATGGTAACTTTATCCAGTAGTCTATGATTGGTACTACAGCTTTACTCAGTCTAAGATTGGTACTAAAACTTTATCATGTGGTCAGTGATTGGTACTGCAGCTTTACCCAATCAAAGACTAGTACTAAAACTTTATTCAGTAGTAAATTATTGGTACTATAACTTTATCCAGTGGTCTATGATTGGTACTACAGCTTTACCCAGTCAAAGACTGGTACTAAAACTTTATCCAGTAGTCTATTATTGGTACTAAAACTTTATCCAGCAGTCTCTGATTGGTACTATAACATTATCCAGTGGTCTATGATTGGTACTACAGCTTTACTCAGTCTATGACTGGTACTATAACTTTATCCAGTGGTCTATGATTGGTATTGCAGCTTTATCCTGTCCATGATTGGTACTAAGTGTTACCCAGTCTGTGAGTGGCACCATAGTTTTACCCAGTCTATGAGTGGAGCATAGCTTTACCCAGTCTATGAGCATAGCTTTACTCAGTCAGTGACTGATTCCACAGCTTTACCTATTACTTCCACAACAAAGCAGCTTATTGTCTAGTGTCAGCAGCATGGAGCAGTCGACTCCACAGTGGACTGAGCAGGGATGGAGATCATCTGGCACCGGAACTGGCATTGGTTTGGTGTAGGACTCCTGGTTCCCAAGACCGAGACGCCCTGAAAATATTAGAATCATGCACAGTATAAGGTCAAAATCCATGGAAAGAAAGATATGAAATTGTCTAGTGAAACTTGTCTCCCACTAAGATTATTCAAGATGAACTCTTTACTCAAGTAATATAGGAAGCTGCGCATCTGTATTGCTGTTTTGTCACATTTCTAACATTATAATTTTAAAAAAAGCATTAAATTCTAGAATATGTAATAAAACAATTTCAGAGCTAATCTTCAAAAGATGTGGTATAAGAATGGAACATGGAAATGCATGTATTTCATTATGAAATAGAGTTTAAGCCATGTTGCATATGAATCAATTTAAAACACCAAGAACATAACACAAATTGTATTCAGACCTGTCAAGGATTTACTCTGCCTTAAAATTTTATTTTTTTAATTTGTGCCATGTGCAAATATAAGTATACCTTTGTCTGCTATCATATACAATATATTTTTGAAGAAAATTGCAATATTTATTCACAAGACCTTATACTGGTTTCGTATATTCAACCATCATGCTAATTTTGCATTCATGGCTCTTTTTTACAAGAACTTGTGGGCATTTTGGCTGCGTAATGCATCATTCTGCACCATTTCTGCATTTTGCTATCAAATCAAAATTTTTACAAAGATATATTATTAAAAAAATTAACATCTTTTATGATTGCTACATAATCTTACCATTATCTCCTCTTCCCCAGGCAAATACTTCATTTTCATTGGTCACTGCCAGAACGTGTGATGCCCCACATGACACCTGTACAACTTCATAGCCTAATAAAGCTTCCACAATCTTGGCCTGAAATCGTAGTCACATGCATATAAAATGTTGCATTTCCTCATATTCCTGCTTTAAGTATGACATGATTCAATGATTATTTATGCAGGTTTCAACTGATACATCTGAAGTAATGTCTGGCATTAATTCACTTTGCACGATTCACTAGGCAGATCACTGGTAAGAAGTGCTTGTTGTTTCTTTTACATTCCCATGTACCTTGCTATTTGATTCTGAAGATGAGAAGTGTCACAAACTGACTTAAAATTATTATTTATGCATTAAATAAGTTAAGATTCTCAGTACAGTAATGACCTGAAAATATATAATCTGAAGTCGACTGTGCTAAAACGCATTATTCGAAGTTCACTGTAGAACACAAACTCATGTATGTAATGTGATCATGATAGTGGCATAATAGTTCTCACCAGGTGAGAAGCTTGTGCACTTCATGATACCTGCAATGGGTCTGTATAAAGCAACAATATGCAATGTAAAACTGGTGAGGTCCAATGTACAATTACTATGGACAGGAGCTAAAACCTGGACATTTAGAGCGGCCAGAATAAGGTATGAAATTTTTTTTATTTCTTTTAGCATTTTGAATAAAATTGGAAAAAGTATTGCAACTGCGTACAGCTAGGAGTTATACTACTGGGAGGCAAAATTTTTTTTCTCATCTGTTTTTGTTTATATAGAATAGTAGTAGTGTTTTGAGGATTCTATTTTATTCATTACAACTCATTCTAGTAAATTGTTTTTCACTACTTACATATTTATTAGTGTAAGTCATTGATTATAACCTACAGACTATTATGTCTGTCAAATATTTTGATTGTAATTCATATTCAAATATGCAATTTTAGTACATTGAATATACAATGCTTTTATGTTGTAATCTACTTGTATAAGTCAGCTGCAACGTAAATATTTCATATTTTCATTGTCTTGCATTCATATGTTAGATTTGTTTTCATTTAGTGTAGAGATATAAAAGTAAATGTAGACGTGACATAAAAGAGCACTGCAATAAAACAGAGCATGAGGGCAATGTATACAAGTCACTCTATATAATGTATACATAAACCCTATAACATATGACTCAAAGCAACTTTTGTTTTGTAGCTGCTTCCAACCCTGGAGAGATAAAGCCGGGTTGAGACTGCTAACAGAAGACTGTGCTAGCCAGGGAATCCTGTCACAAGGGCAGACAACACGGGATGTCCTAAGAACGTAGGGATAAGGGAGCCCCAATCACATGAACCATTCAGTTAGGACTAGTTTGAGAGACTGCTGAAGGGAGGAGTTGTGCTAGCCAGGGAATCCTGCCACATGGGCAGACAAACCCGGGATGTCCTAAGAACATGGAAGCCCCAGTCACAAGTACCCTATAATTCATTACACAGTGGATAAGCCATACGAAGGTGTACCTACACAATGACAGAGCCATTGGAGGGCATATATTCAGTGAATAATTGTTCAGGACGGAAGTATCAGTGAACATAAAAGTGCTCTTAAGAACTTGCAGAAAAGACAATAACGTTTTAACTGCAGTTATTTATTTTCATATTGTGCAATATATTTTTTTTATTATTCATCATAATCATCTAATTAAATCATATTAATTTTTGTGTGTGTTGTCTCTATGTTCTCGATAAGCAGCATTCCAACCATCCACTTGTCCGTTCTGTGATAAGAAGTATAAAATAATCTCTAGGTAACCATTCCAATAGACAGATTCCTCTTTATAATGTTGCATACCAACAGATAAACATGTTTTTAATGTTGTAGTTTTCCATAATCCTTAAATACACAAGCCTGACGGGATTATGCAAAAACAAAATTAAACACCAAAAACTGGTATATATCTCTTTAAAACAATATATAATTTAAATCATCATTTTATTTCTAATATGTGACATGTATGATAAACAAAGATCAGTTATTAACACCAACTGCACACTAATGACCCAATAATATATCATGTCAAGCATCTGACTGCATACTAATGACTCAGTAATATATCACATCAGCAGTGGACTGCACACTAATGACCCAGCAATATATCACATCAGCATAAACACTAATAACTCAATAATATATCACATCAGCACTGGACTGCACACTAATGACCCAGTAATATATCAAGTCAGCATGCACACTAACGACTCACTAATATATCACATCAGCATTGGACTGCACACTAATGACTCAGTAATATATCAAGTCAGCATTGGACTGCACACTAATGACCCAGTAATATATCACGTCAGCATTGGACTGCACACTAATGACTCAGTCAGCATTGGACTGCACACTAATGACCCAGTAATATATCAAGTCAGCATTGGACTGCACACTAATGACCCAGTAATATATCACGTCAGCATTGGACTGCACACTAATGACCCAGTAATATATCACGTCAGCATTGGACTGCACACTAATGACCCAGTAATATATCACGTCAGCATTGGACTGCACACTAATGACCCAGCAATATATCACATCAGGATTGGACTGCACACTAATGACCCAGTAATATATCACGTCAGCATTGGACTGCACACTAATGACCCAGTAATATATCACATCAGCATTGGACTGCACACTAATGACCCAGCAATATATCACGTCAGCATTGGACTGCACACTAATGACCCAGTAATATATCACGTCAGCATTGAACTGCACACTAATGACCCAGCAATATATCACATCAGGATTGGACTGCACACTAATGACCCAGTAATATATCATGTTAGCATTGGACTGCACACTAATGACCCAGTAATATATCACGTCAGCATTGGACTGCACACTAATGACCCAGCAATATATCACGTCAGCATTGGACTGCACACTAATGACCCAGTAATATATCACGTCAGCATTGAACTGCACACTAATGACCCAGCAATATATCACATCAGGATTGGACTGCACACTAATGACCCAGTAATATATCATGTTAGCATTGGACTGCACATTAATGACTCAGTAATATATCAAGTCAGCATTGGACTGCACACTAATGACCCAGTAATATATCAAGTCAGCATTGGACTGCACACTAATGACCCAGTAATATATCATGTTAACATTGAACTGCACACTAATGACTCAATCAGCATTGGACTGCACACTAATGACTCAGTAATATATCAAGTCAGCATTGGACTGCACACTAATGACCCAGTAATATATCATGTTAACATTGAACTGCACACTAATGACTCAATCAGCATTGGACTGCACACTAATGACCCAGTAATATATCACGTCAGCATTGGACTGCACACTAATGACCCAGTAATATATCACGTCAGCATTGGACTGCACACTAATGACCCAGTAATATATCACATCAGCATTGGACTGCA
>JAECUM010009240.1:0-106071 GCA_016617855.1 Megalonaias nervosa
TAGCCGAAAAAATAAAAGAAAAGTATTTCATGTGTTCTTGTTTCCCCCAGGTGCGGTGTACAGTACTAGTATATATAAGGAAGAAGATAAAGGCCTTTGGGCCTCTGCTGTCAGAACATATGTGGTGCAGTCCACTAGACGCGAATTGTCCAACACATCAAAATTGATGTGTATTCCTACAACCACTTCCAAGCTTATTTCTCTTTAACGGAAATGGCCGAGCGTTGTTCCGAACAAGAGAAATAGGAAAGGAGTTGCGAATGTGGATAGCCAAATCATCAATATCGAATCCACTTCCGCTTTCCGGCTTATTGTGAGCCGACTATACACGTTTTTAATCCCGTAAAAAACCCTAAGAACATGGGGGGATTGATGGACTTCGGTTTTCTGGATGATGTCCGACGAATGAACAAGAGACAGGTACATTAAAGAAGTCATTACCTGAGTAATGTCCATAGAACCAGGCACTGCCTTGGTTTCTTGAGGGACACTACTGGACATACCATATGGCCAGTTGAATCAGCACGTCTCATACTCGAATATTGTTGTATCAGACTTCGTTATAACATTGTATACGTTTATATTTATGTGCCATACGAAACCCTTGTGCTTACAATAATAATATGAAATAGTCAAAGCAAGAAAGGAGCGCAGCTTTAAAAAAAAGTAAGCCAACGTCTTGCAAAGTCTTAGGACTACACTGTAAGACTGTCGCATGTAATTAATAGTTTAGTGCTACGTCTTACTGCCCAAATAACGGCGTTATGTAGCGTGTTTCACTGTTGACTGATATCGGAACGAGAGACCAGATTTTCAAGAATATCAAACACTTGGCAGCACATATTGAAACTTTTCCACAAATTAAAGTCATGTTGGTTTAGACGGACTTGACTTGGATGGACGTGTTTTCAAGTTCCGTTGACCTGCATTTTAGTTGGTTGGAATGCGATGGAAGCCATGAATCTCAAAATTGATTCAAAGGATGTTAAATATCTTGGATGATGCAAAGCCATCTAAACACTTTTCTCAATATTAGTTACATTTTTATTCATTTTGTTAAAGAAACATTCTTTAGCCTAATCAGATTTTGGCATTCCCGGCCTCCATCACATTCCAACCAGCCGAATAGAACGCGAAATTGTGTCCCTGTGCTTCTGTCAGATTTTGATTCCATCAGGATAAAGACTGCAAAGTAAGTATAATCAATTAAATTTAGATTTTTGTGGAAGAGCATCAGTATGTGCTGCCAAGTGTGTGAGATGTTCCTGAAAATTTGACCTTTTGTTCTCCAGCCACTCGAATTGGGAACATGCTACACAAGGCCATTACTTAGGTTGTATGGCATACACCAAAACAAATATATGTGATACATCCTACATTGTAATACTAGCAATATCTCAACCACTGTTTGTCTACTAATGTGTATGATTTAGAGTTTTAATGTAGCTTTAATGATTTTAGTCACATCCAGAGGTCTTGAAAATGCATAATCATGAGTAAATGGATGCCAATTTTGTATCTGGGACTTAGAAAATCACATATGCAGGAGTCCTTCATATGCATGCAATAGTTGGGTGGAAAATTCAGTGGCTTGCCAGTCCTGCTTCATCCAGCTGCAGAGTGGTAAAATGTGTTGATCAATTGATCATTTTAGCTGTGCTGATATTTACAATGACCGAGTTCAGTGGCTGAAAGGCTCCCAGATGTACATGATGTCAGTTTAAGAGTACATCAAAAGAACATGATGCAATAGCTGGGCGGAATGTTCAAAGACTTAGACTAACTGCTGAGTGGTGGGAAAATGTGCTGATATTTACAATGACTGAATTCAGTGGCAAAAAGACTCAGAGATGTACATGTGGACATTATAAGAGTACATCAAGTGAGCAACTTTAGCTTTCATTATCTTGTTCATTTCTTAGTGTAGCCGAATAAGTAGTGCATATGACCTTAAAATCAAGGGATGTCAAGACTTAGACAAAATGCTGTTTGCAAATGTGGATAAGTATTTTGGGGTTAAAGGGCAGATTGACGAAGACTGTAATGAGATTCAGTAGAGTGCTGAAGTTGCTAGAACTAATAGTTTAAATGGAACAGTACCCAAGTGTAAGAAAGTGTGTGATGCCTGGCTTAGTGTTCTGAATAAGGCATTTCCTAGAATTGACAAAATTCAGCCTGATTCTAATGGACAGACAAGCACTATATGTCAGCGGCCTAAAAATTTGGAAAAGTAAGCTCAATGACAACCACTGGTTCTTCTCATCTGGACATTTAGCCACTTCAGGTATGCCCCAATATGCTTATGGGAGGGGACTGCAATGTTTGCTGATGGGACTCTTATTTTTACCAATATAGGAGTCCTGGACTCCTAATTGTAAAATGCTAGCGAGATCTCTGATATCGTTATGATGTCTGCAGTGTGGCAGTTTATAGTGATGTCTAGCATTGGGACATCATGTCCTACAAAGTCACATCATCCTGACACCAGACCGATCAGTCTTAGTACTAACCTCAATGTTGAATGCCAAGCAAGGCAGCTTCAAGTACCCTTTTTATATGTCTTTCGTATGACTCAGTCAGCGATTGAACTCACTACCTCCTGCATCTGAGGCAGATGTTCTAACCAATTAGGCAACAGGAGTGGTCATTGTCAACTTAAGCTATGGATATCTTATTAGGTCAGACTTTTAAAGCTGCTTCGATATTTAGCATTAATGATGCAAACATAATTTGAAAAAATGTATAGAGCATTAAAATTGGTGTTTGGTGATGTTATTGGCATTGTCTATTTGCACAGCTGCCATGCATCAACTTTTTAAAACATAATTCGCACAGCCGCTTTGTGTCCATAACAGAAAAGACTAACAACATTGACTTGCAAATATGACATTAAAGCTAATAAGTTGCAGAAATTAGTATATTTTGCAGAGTAGGCTTACAAGTAAATCTCTCCTTTTTTTCCTGACACTTCTGGTAGTGGAGACCAACTGTACAGGGCAAGATTTGGAAAATGAATCTTTCTGCCAAAATAATTTTGGACTATCAGTCACTCAGTAGTAATTAATAAATATTTTCTGAGCATGGTAAGCATATTCTTATCAAAATCTTCCTACAAGCATATGTCTCGTACTAGAATATATACAACAGCATCCGATAAATTTCCATGACATATAGGAGAAAAAATAATAAAACCTGGATATTTATTTCTTTTTTTAATTGTATTTACTTGTTAATAAGGATTGATATTTCTTTTTACAGAAATCAAAGTTTGATTTAACCTTCAAAAATCACTGATGATGTAGAAAAACATTTGGAAGTTGGACAAAATAATATAATTTATTAATACATGTACAGTAAAACCTGTCTTGAGAGACCACTGCTATGAGAGACCACCTGTCTTGAGAGACCAGGTTCTTCATGTACAGATTTATTGATTATATAGTATTATGACCTGTTATGAGAGACCATTATTTTTTTGGCAAAAGGAGTGGTCTTTTAAGACAGGTTCCACTGTATTTCTTAAAATATATAATTAATAAGTCATTGTCTGTGATTATTTGTTTTCAGTCTTTTTAAAAAATTTTATTTTTTCTTTTGTCCAGAGTTCATTCTCAAAAGGTCATTGAACAACAATTATCTTGTTTTTTATATGGGATACATGATGAACTGGCTAGGTTTTTAAATTATATTAATTTTTAGCATCAGTTACCAAATATCATAGTCCATGATGCTGGCAGTCCATGTTATAGCACCAAAGGGTATATTTCTGGCTAAAATTGCATGTCTCAGCATTTCCATGCCATTTCTTCACATGACATGATGTCAGCATGTGTACATGAAGTTATAGGAGTACCTGTTTGAACTTTGTGTTGTAACATTTTAGGAACAGAAATAAATCTATGAACTCAGGTATTTTTTTAAACATACAACCATGCACAAGGGAGTTTTCTTTTCCAAGATCTTAAGCACATTTTAATGCTTGTCTTAGGGCCCTGCATCTGTCTGTCCATCAACAGTTGCTTTTTACAACTCTGCTGCAAATATTTCTGATCTGATTACAATCAAACTTGGAATATTGGCTTATATCATGTATTGATCTACTTTCAGCTGTACTACCAGGTGCTCAATTTTGGGATGATCGTCTCTTCTGCTCTCATGATATGGAAAGGCTTGATGGTGGTAACGGGCAGTGAAAGTCCCATCGTGGTAGTTCTGAGGTTTGTACTTTTAAGCCTTGAGATGGGGGCATCTGGCTTACAGGTTGTATATTTGTGGTGGAGGGGTTATGCGTGTGGGTATGACCATGGACAACTTTGCTAGGAGTGGTTTTGGTACTTCTACCTCTACAACCCTTTATTTGATGCACCTTATAATTGCATATAACATCACATGCTGCCCTTGATACCACTCCTGCTCCTTGGTTCTGCCATTGGGTGGGACCATGAGGTACAGAATTATAATAGAGTAATGATTTAGTTAAAATATTTTGTTCAAGTTCATGGTCACAAGGCTGTGGCCTTGCATCCATTGTGTGTTGTCCATCATATGATCACATCAGATCAGCATTGTATATTTCCACAATGGAGTTTATATTTCTGAATCTACTTTTGGTCACACTTGGGACATCTGGTTATATCATTATTATATCCAGAGCCCAAACAATTTTAAAGTCTGCCAATCAGAACCATTCTAAATTTAAATTGGGTCCATACCATGTTCTATCTGAGTTGCCAGTCGGGCCTGTCACCCCCAAAAATATCTTCTACATTTACCTGAAAGAAACCTTGAAAATGCGGATGGCATACAGCATTGTCATTTTATACTTTCTTCAGGGTTCGAAACTAACTTTTTTATTAACTAGTCAAGCGGACTAACAGGACAAAAGACACACTGGCCCACAGCAAAATCCATTAGTCCTCAAAATACATGTACGTAACCCAACAATAGAGATTTATGCACATTATAAATTATATTGATTTGCCATCAGTTTGTCCCAAATCATAATCTTCTCCATCCGATTCTGAATAGTCCTCCTGGTCCATATACAGTGGTCTTCTTTGTCTCAGTCCACAAGAGTTCCATAAATATATAGCTGGCACTGGATCATAATCAGCAATGTCTTCACTTAAAAAGTGAATCGTTAACAAGTCATTCAATATACTGCTGTGCAGTCTGCATCTCCAGTCAGATTTAGTCATTTTCAATTCACTGAATCCCTGCTCAGCATCTTCAGATGAGGCTGGAAGGGTCAACACAGTATCCACCAGTGCAAGAATGTTAGTGTGACCTTCTTGAAATCTCTTGTTAACATCACACCATTGTAAGTTCTCTACCTGACATCCGCAAGCATAAATTAAACTTTTCAAGAGTTGCCACTCTTCAGCCTTGTCTGGATAGAAGCCTGCCATTGTCATTACTGGGGAAAAATGTTCCAGCAGAGTAGTAACATCCTCATCACCAAATCCAATATGATTTGAGTCTCTTGGCCATAAATGAAAATCTGCAAAATGTGTGGCTTTCAATACATCAAATTGCTGTTTGTCAAATCGGGCATCCAGGTGTTCTGCTAAACTGTTGATCATGTTCTCTCTAGCATGAAGTGATAACTGCACTGATGTTGGGGAACTTTGTTCTTTTAGTACAAAACCATGACATTCATTTATAGGTCCATTACCAGTATCCTGCAGAAAGTTTTTTAACCTAGGTCTGTCTCAATTTCAACTGTTCCAAGATATCAATAGTTGCAAGAACTCTCAGGTACACTTCAGACACCAAACAAGACTCATTTTGAAGAAACAATGACAATTTGGACAGTAAATTTATGACATCTGTTAACAAATGGGCATAATTAACAAGATGCAGATCTAGCAACATTTTCAGATAGCCAGCTGCTTTCCCAGTAGCTTCAGGTCTTCTAGGTGAAAGCTGATCAGTTTTAGTCAATGTCTGGATGCAGTTGACTATTGCTGGATATGATTTCCACAAATTGTCCAAAGCCCTCTGCCAGTGTGCCAACCATCTAGCTTCACCAACATGAGTAGGGACTATGTTGGTGATTCCCAGCACCTCACATGCACCTAACAAGTCACTTCTATTTAAAGGGCTATTCCGATAAAAATAGTAAAGTCCTGTTAACAGCTCCTCAACTTTTGCATGGATAGGCTTTTTTGCAATGGCACCTTTATAAGCCAATTCCAAACGATGAGCATGGCAATGTATTCCTACAAGACATTTCTGCGATTCTCTAACTCTAGCAATAACACCATTGTTTTTTCCAGTATTGACAGCAGCTCTATCAGAACCAAATCCAACAAGTTTACTTTTGTAATCAGGCATTGCAATTGATGCAAATGCATCATCAATCAATAGCTCCTAAAATCCCATCAGCATTAGCTTGTGAAACTTCTGTCATACCCAAAAATGAAGTGCATATTTGCCCACCCATGGCAGTTCTTACATAAACAACTTCTTGTTCACAGAACCCTTTATCAGTGGAACCATCAGTGATAATACTAATAAATGGTGCTGATTTAATCATTTGTTCAAGTTTATTTCTTGCACACTCTGCAGTAAATTCTGAAAATGCTTGTGCCTCTTTGTCATTGAGATATATTTAACCAACATCAATTCCCTTTTTGGCATCCATTTGGACCATCCACATATAATCGCTAAATGGCCTTCTCATTTTTACTAGGGCGTGTACATTCCTAAACAAAACTGACATTCTTCCAACAACTTTTTTGTTTAGCGTCATGATAATTTTACTTGCAGATGACTGTTCTTTTGGGTTTTGATAATTCCCGAATCGTGATCATGCATTTCTGATGGATTTGCGATTTGGTTTCATGGCATACTATTGTTTCTAACCGTAAATTGGAACATCCATTAACAAATGACCTATTTTTTTAATCCTCCGTTTTTGAATGCTCTCAGCAGATGCTGTAGAACATGGTATTTACTTCGGGGTTAAAGTTAAGCCACGGCTGACCACTGTTACGTGACAAGGGCTCGTACTCAGTAACAAAGAAAAGAATGAAAGCCAACAAGCTTTGTATGTTTTAACAAAATAATTTATTTCCCTAGAAAACAATGTAAAAATTGGTAAATAGGACTTACGGTTTGTGAATATAATCCAGAATTTAATCCTAAAAATGAAAAACACAAGTCCTATCACTTAATAGTTCTATTAGAATCCAAGTTCGAATCTCGACGACACACAAATATGGAAGGCGATGACGTCAGATGTGGTCCAATGTACGAATATCAACAATTCCTCAACTGAATCACAGTTTTTGTTTCCGAATAATTCCAGAATAAATTTCCATGAATATCTTTCAGAACATTTTATAAGAAAGTCAACTTGTTGAGTTTCCAGGAGAATAAATTATTAAATCCAAAAATCAGATGAAAAACAATCTGGCAACAAATAAAAAGAACACCTTGTTCCTTCAAGATGTTAAAACGACTCTGCCAGAAGAATATTAAGAATGCGTATTTAAACCCCCAAAACATCATTTCAAGTCTCGAGAGATGGGTCATGTGGTCTCTTACTACAAGAAAACTATCACGTCCACCAGTGTAACCCCACTTAAAAACCAATCACAAAAAAGTGTTGTTTACACATGGTGATCATGCAAGCAAAGTATGGCCCTAATACTCACCAATCATTTTAACTGCCTGTTTATGAAGTTCCCAACCTAAGACGAACTAGGTTAACTAAAAATAATTCTCCTGTAACACTTTTGCGTCTTAAATAAACAACATTTGCTAAAAGAAAGTATCGAAGAATTTTGAATCCTTTCAGTAATCATTACAATAAAATGTAATGAAACAAAATAAAATAAAAAAGAATTTTAAAACTAACACACATGCAATTTAATTACATATATGTAACACTTTCCCCCCATAAAGAAAAAAGAAAGATTTATATAATAAAGCTTTCTGTTTTACCATATGTAAATTATACATGCAGTAAACAAAATTACATAAGAAAATTCTTATGAATTATATAAAGTGTATATGAAATAATATTTCTATACACGGGAAAGTGCATCTGCAATCAAATTGTCTTTTCCTTTCATGTGCCTGATGTTGAGATTATACTCTTGCAAAAACAAACTCCACCTTAATAATCTTTGATTTTTATTTTTCATCTTGTCGATGAAAGTAAGGGGGTTGTGATCACTATACACAACAACTGGAGAAGGAGCCGAGCTAATGTAAACTTCAAAATGTTGTAATGCCAAAATTAAAGCTAAACATTCCTTCTCGATTGTTGAGTAATTTCTTTGGTGCTTATTTAATTTCTTAGAGAAATAGCACACTGGGTGATCAATACCATTACTGTCTTCTTGAATCAATACTGCTCCAACCCCAACATCACTTGCATCCACAGACAATTTAAAAGACTGATTGAAATTTGGAGCTGTTAAAACCAGCGCACTTTTGAGTATTGCTTTTAACATATCGAAAGCTTCCTGACATTTTTCGGTCCAGAGAAACTTGTTTCTCTTACTTAACAAATTTGTCAGAGGTTCAGCAATATTGGAAAAATTGGAACAAAACTTTCGATAGTATCCAGCCATACCCAAAAATCGCATTAATTGCTTTTTATTGACAGGCACAGGAAAATCAGAGATAGCTTTAACCTTAGTATCAATAGGTTTAACTTGACCATGTCCCACAATATGTCCTAGGAAAGTTACACAAGCACGGCAGAACTCACTTTTAGATAAATTGATTGTCAAATTAGCATCAGTGAGTCTTTCAAAGAATTTCCGAATTGTGGCTAGATGTCCTTTCCAGGTGTCGTTGTAGATGATGACATCATCAATATAAGCATCACAATTATCTAGACTGGAAGTAATCATATTCATCAAGCGTTGAAACGTACTTGGGAATGTTACGACCCTGTAGTTAAATTACATGTGTGTTAAAATTTGAATTCTTTTTAATTCTTTCTATTTCTTTTTTATTTCATTTTTATATCATTAAATATAATTATTGTTATGATTATGATTGTGTTCGCAGGGTCTGATATTTTGTTAGAAACATCGTGTTTATTTAAAATGTAAATGTGACTTGCGTAAGCATGATTTTTGCATGATGGTTTTGTCATATTAAGTAAACAGTCGGAAATAGCTATGTAAATGATTGGCTGTGACCACGGTCATTACTTATAATACTTGTTGACATTCTATATTGCGATGTGGCTAGATTTCGAAATCTTCATGATTTCTTCATGCTTGTACATGGGGTGACGTATTAGTTTGCTTTAAATACTCAGTTACCTGCGAAATAGTTAGTCATAGTCGAGAGTCATATTTGTGCTGGAAAGAGTTGTTCGTTCGTACATATGAAGAATAAGGTGTTTTGTTATTGAGGATAGTTCTACTTCGTCTGCCTTCTAAATAATAATTATTTTCCCTGGAGAACTACACAACTGGCTTTTGGACAAAGACATTTGCTGAAATTATTTCTAACTTGGAACAGAACAATACAAATTGTGATTCACAGTGAAAATTCTGGACATTTGTGTTAACCTTTCTCTGACATCATCATCCGCCATCTTGGAACGGAACTGAGATTCAGACTACGTCAATTTAGAACTGTTTAGTCACAGGACTTATGTGTTTTCACAATATTAGGACAATTTTTTGGATCTTCTTTGTAAATCGTAAGTCTTGTTTCAAATATTTACCTTTTCACCGTGTTTTCTAGGGAAATAAATTATTTTTGTTAAAATTTACAAAGCTTGTTATCTTCGCTTTTTTCTTTATGTTACTTTAAATGAGCCGATACATAACAGGAAACCCTTCATCACAAAAACGGCATTACTTTATATTGATAGAGTCCATCTGGAGTCACAAAGGCCGAAATTTCTTTTGCTCTTTCAATAAGTGGAATTTACCAAAATCCTTTAAGAAGGTCAAATTTGGTGATGTACTTGGCAACATAAAGAAAATTGGGTTGCTCGTCCTTCGGGATATATGAAATTGGCTGATATATGAAATTGTCAAAAAATTGAAATTTAAATTCCCCTAGTTCAAATCCCATTTTGCTTGAAATCTTAGTGACAACAACAGGCTTTCTTTCACAATGTCAAAAGTGGAGAGTTTTCTTTCTAGTCCAACTCAAGAACAGTTGGATAATTTGAAAAAGGATGAGTTGCTTGAACTTGCCAGAAAGTACGATCTTTCTGAAGCAAAAGCTTCCTTGACAAAACAAGAAATCCAAAATATTTTAATTCAACATTTGGTAGGAAAAAATATTTTTGACAAAAGTGTTTTGGCATCTGTCAGTAAGTCTATGACAGACTCTGACATTAAGAAAATAGAACTAAAGATGGAAATAGAGTTGAGGAAGCTTGAGTTTCAGAGAGAAAAAGAAGATAAACAAATAGAATTGCAAAAAGAACAAATGAGATTACAATCTGAAAAGGAGGAGAAAGGTAGACAGGAAAGAGAGAGGGAGAAAGAAAGACAAATAGAAGAAAGGGAAAAAGAAAGGCAAATGGAATTACAAAAGGAACAAATGGAATTTGAAGAAAGAGAGAGAGAGAGAGACAGATGCAAAAAGAGAAGGATGAAAAAGATAAAGAAATAGAATTACAGAAAGAACAAATTCAGTTACAAAAAGAACAATTACACGTACAAATGCAAAAAGAGAAGGATGAGAAAGAATTTCAAATTAGAATGAAAGAATTTGAGGTGGCAAGTAGCAAGCACGATTCCACTTCTCATATAAGTTCAAGTTTTAACATTTTAGGAAATATCAAGTTAGTTCCCCCTTTTAGTGAAAAGGAAGTAGACAAATATTTTATTCATTTTGAAAAAGTTGCTGAGAATTCGAAATGGCCAAGAGAGTATTGGACTCAATTGTTGCAGAGTGTACTTTATGGCAAGGCCAGAGATATCTATATATCTCTGTCAGTACAACAAAGTTCTGATTATGATTTGGTTAAGGAATGCATCTTGAAGGGTTATGCATTAGTTCCTGAGGCTTATCGGCAAAAGTTCAGAAACTATAGGAAAGATGCTAGACAAACTTATGTTGAATTTGCTAGAGAAAGAGAACAGTTATTCAAGAGATGGTGCTTAGCCAAGAAAATCGAACATGATTTTGAAAGTCTTGAGCAATTAGTATTACTTGAAGAGTTCAAGAACTGTGTCCATAGTAACATTAAGAATCATCTTGAAGAGCATATGTACGAAACCTTGGAAAAAGCTGCTATTGCTGCTGCTGAGTTTTCCTTAACTCATAAAGTTCCTGCTGTAAGCAAATCTTTCACTCAGCAGTCTACTGATAGAAAGGTGTTTCAACCAAATACGACTCTCAGTAAAACTCAATCTGGCACAAATTCTAAAAATCAAGCCTCTGAGAGACTTGATTCAAAATCCTTGTCTATTCCTACGTGTACCTATTGTAAGAAAAAAGGACACGTCATTTCTGATTGCTTCAAATTGAAATATAGGCATCAGAATCAAGACAGACCTATCCCAAATGCTCTTATTTCTAAGAGGTCAAGGTCACAGTCATGTATTGAAAGCAATACATTTGTTGGGTCTAATAAACCCCAGTCTGATTTTATTATGGAGAATTATGAACCATTCATGTCGAAGGGTTCTATATCACTCTTTGGTGATTGGGCCAATCCTATCCCTATTAAAATTTTAAGGAATACAGGAGCATCTCAGAGTCTTTTAGTGTCAGGTAGTTTTCCTTCTTCTGAGAAGTTCTGTTCTAATGAGAGTGTTCTCATTCAGGGAGTAGAGTGCGGCTTTGTTAATGTTCCTCTCCATTCTGTTAATTTGTCATCAGACTTAGTTTCAGGACCTGTGACAGTCAGTGTAGTGTCTACTTTACCCGTTGAGGGCATTCATTTGTTGCTAGGCAATGACTTAGCTGGAGATAAGGTTGTGGTTAATCCACTTGTAACTGACAAGCCTTCTTTGGATCACAAAGTTGATTCTGTTGAAAAAGAAATCCCAGATTTATATTCAGCTTGTTCAGTTACCAGAGCTTTGGCAAAGATAGCTCTTGAGAATGATTTTGATAAGGAATGTATTCCTTTAGCTGACACATGTATTAGTCAGGCTTTTGATGAGGTCACTTTCACTTCTAATTTGGATCAGTCAGGTGGTATTGATCACAGTGATCCTCTTTTGAATACTCATTCTCTTTTTTCTGATCAGGGTGACAAACGACAATCACTTGTTGTCGAACAGGAGAAAGATCCTGAGATCTCCTGTTTGTTTCAACGGGCCATTAGTGAAAAAGAAGTAACTGAAGTACCTGTCTGTTACTCCATTAAAAATGGAGTTCTTATGAGAAAGTGGAGACCTCTCGAGGTACCTGCTTGTGACATAAGATCAGTAAAATATCAGATTGTGGTTCCGAAACATTACAGACAGGAAATACTTAGCTTGGCCCATGAAACTCCTCTGGGTGGTCATTTAGGGATAAATAAAACGTATCACAAGATCTTAACTCACTTCTATTGGCCAAAAATCAAAAGTGATGTGTGCAAGTTTTGTAGGTCTTGTCATACTTGTCAAATTGTAGGAAAACCAAATCAAAAGATACCTAAAGCTCATCTGCAACCAATTCCTGCATTTCATGAACCATTCAGTAGAATCACGGTAGATTGTGTTGGAACCTTACCAAAGACCAAGTCAGGTAACCAAAATTTGTTGACCATCAAGTGTGCGTCAGCAAGTTTTCCAGAGGTAATTCCTTTGAGGAATTTTGCTTAATTTGGCCTTCTCAAATTTGATCAATCTGGTCAAAGATCAACTTTCAAGTCTGGAATGTTCCAGCCTGTTATACTTGAATTTGGCATTCAGCAGTTCAAGTCAAAAGTGAAACTATGGTTTTTCCAAATTTTACTAGAGAGAATGTTTGAGTCCTGTAATAAAGTCCATTCTCTTTTGTTCATTCTGCAGAATTTTTTTCAATTAAGATTTTATGGCCCTTACACAGTAAAGAAGAAAATGAATGGGTTAAAATGTAATATTAGTACTCTGGTCTAAGTAAATGAATGGAGTACTATTATGTTGAAAGAAATAGCCAGGTAAATCATGCAGTTAATTTAGTTGTACCTGTCCCACCAACTGAGGATTTGAAGGAATTAATTCAGTTGGATTCTACTGATCTTGGAGCAACAAATCTTCGGAATTCGGAAGTTATGGAAAATCTAGACTAGAAACTTTCTTATTTACAAAAACAAGAAAAAAGTGAACTTAAACAATTATTGTCTGAATATGAACACTTGTTTCCAGACATACCTACAAGGACAAACAAAACTTTTCATGACGTTGAAATAGTAGATTCAAAACCCATGAAACAACACCCATACAGGATGAATCCTTTTAAAACAGGAATACATGAAAAAAGAGATTCAGTATTTACTGGAAAATGATTTTATAGAGCCCAGTAAGAGTGATTGGAGTTCACCGTGCATTCTTGTTCCGAAACCGGATAAAGCTTTCCGAAAGTGTATGGATTATAGGAAGGTGAACAGTGTGACAAAAACAGACTCATTTCCATTGCTAAGAATCGATGACTGTATCGACAAAATTGGAAATGCCAAATACGTCACTAAATTCAACCTTCTGAAAGGATTTTGGCAGATTCCACTAATGGAAAGAGCAAAAGAAATTTTGGCATTTGTGACTCCAGATGGACTCAACCAGTATAAAGTAATGCTATTTGGGATGAAGGGTTCTCCAAGTACTTTTCAACGCCTTATGAATATGATTACTTCTGGTCTAGACAATTGTGATGCCTATATTGATGGTGTCATCATCTACAACAACACATGGAAAGAACATCTGGCCACGATTCGGAAGTTCTTCAACGGACTCATGGATGCAAATTTGACTATTAATTTATCTAAAAGTGAGTTCTGCCATGCTTGTGTTACTTTTCTAGGACATATTGTGGGACATGGTCAAGTTAAACTTATAGCTGCTAAGGTCAAGGCTATTTCTGAATTTCCAGTGCCTGTCAGTAAAAAACAGCTGATACGATTTTTGGGTATGGCTGGGTAGTGTCGCAAATTTTGTTCTAATTTTTCTGATATTGTTGAACCTCTGACAAACTTGTTGAGAAAGAAAAACAAGTTTCTTTGGACTGAGAAATGTCAAGAGGCTTTCGATAGATTAAAGGCCATACTTAAAAGTTTTAACAGCTCCAGATTTCAGTCAACCATTCAAACTATCTGTGGATGCAGGTGATGTTGGGGTTGGAGCAGTTTTGATTCAAGATGACAAAAGTGGTGTAGAACACCCAGTGTGTTGTTTCTCTAAGAAATTAAATAAACACCAAAGGAACTACTCAACAATCGAGAAGGAATGTTTGGCTTTAATACTGGCATTACAGCATTTTGAAGTTTATATCAGCTCAGCTCCTTCTCCGGTTGTTGTGTTTAGTGATCACAACCCCCTTACTTTCATCGACAGGATGAAAAATAAAAATCAAAGACTATTGAGATGGAGTTTATTTTTGCAAGAGTACATTCTTGACATCAGGCACATTAAAGGAAAAGACAATTTAATTGCAGATGCACTTTCCCGTGTATAGAAATATCATTTTCATATCCACCTTTGTATAATTCATAAGAGTTCTTCTTATGTAATTTCTTTTACCTCATGTATAATTTACATCTGGTAAAAAAGAAAGCCTTATTACATAAATCTTTCTTTTTTCTTTATGGGGGAAAGTGTTACGACCCTGTAGTTAAATTACATGTGTGTTAAAATTTGAATTCTTTTTAATTCTTCTATTTCATTTTATTTCATTTTTATATCATTAAATATAATTATTGTTATGATTGTGATTGTGTTCGCAGGGTCTGATATTTTGTTAGAAACATCGTGTTTATTTAAAACGTAAATGTGACTCGTGTAAGCACAATTTTTGCATGATGGTTTTGTCATATTAAGTAATCAGTCGGAAATAGCTGTGTAAATGATTGGCTGTGACCAGTCATTACTAATAATGAGGTGGCTAGATTTCGAAATCTTCATGATTTCTTCATGCTTGTACATGGGGTGACGTATTAGTTTGCTTTAAATACTCAGTTACCTGCGAAATAGTTAGTCACAGCCGAGAGTCATATTTTAACATCTTAGAGAGTCACATCATAACATCATATAGAGTTTTCAATACCTTAAGAAGATATTCTTTTGTGCTGGAAAGAGTTGTTCGTTCGTACGATTGAAGAATAACTTGTGTTTTGTTATTGTGGATAGTTCTACTTCGTCTACCTTCTAAATAATAATTATTTTCCCTGGAGAACTACACAACTGGCTTTTGGACAAAGACATTTGCTGAAATTATTTCTAAATTGGAACAGAACAATACAAATTGTGATTCACAGTGAAATTCTGGACATTTGTGTTAACCTTTCTCTGACGTCATCATCCGCCATCTTGGAATGGAACTGAGATTCAGACTACGTCAATTTAGAACTGTTTAGTCACAGGACTTATGTGTTTTCACAATATTAGGACAATTTTTTGGATCTTCTTTGTAAATCGTAAGTCTTGTTTCAAATATTTACCTTTTCACCGTGTTTTCTAGGGAAATAAATTATTTTTGTTAAAATTTACAAAGCTTGTTATCTTCGCTCTTTTCTTTATGTTACTTTAAACGAGCCGGTACATAACAGGAAACCCTTCATCACAAAAACGGCATTACTTAATTGATAGAGTCCATCTGGAGTCACAAAGGCCGAAATTTCTTTCGCTCTTTTCATAAGTGGAATTTGCCAAAATCCTTTAAGAAGGTCAAATTTGGTGATGCACTTGGCATTTCCAATTTTATCAATGCAATCGTCGATCCTTGGTAACGGAAATGAATCTGTTTTTGTCAAGCTGTTCACCTTCCTATAATCAGTGCACATACGGAAAGTTTTATCCGGTTTCAGAACAAGTATGCATGGTGAACTCCAATCACTTTTACTGGGCTCTATGAAATCGTTTCCAGCAAATACTGAATTTCCTTTCTCAAGTATTCCTGTTTGAGAGGGTTCATCCTGTATGGGTGTTGTTTCACAGGTTTTGAATCTAAATTTCAACATCATGAAAAATTTTGTTTGTCCTTGTAGGAATATCCAGAAACAAGTGCTCATATTCGAATAATAACTGCTTAAGTTCATTTCTTTCTTGTTGTTGCAAATGTAAAAGTTTCTGGTCTAGATCTTTCATAATTTCCGAATTCCGAAGATTTGTTGCTCCAAGATCAACGGTGTCCAATTGAATTTCTTCAGTTAAATCCTCAGTTGGTGGGACAGGTACAACTAACTTAATTGTAATAATTTACTTGGCTATCTCTTTCAGTATACTAGTACTCCATTAATTTATTTAGACCAGAGTACTATAATTATAATTTAACTCATTCATTTCCTTCTTTACTTTGTAAGAGCCGTAAAATCTAAATTGAAGAAAATTTTGAAGAATGAGCAAGAGAGAATGAACTTTATTACAGGACTCAAATGTTCTCTCAAGTAAAGTTTTGTGAAACCATAGTTTCACTTTTGACTTGAATTGCAGAGTGCCAAATTCAAGCATAATATGCTGGAAAAGTCCAGACACGAAATTTGACCTTTGACCTGATTGTACAGATTTGGGAAGGCCAAATTGAGTAATATTCCTCAAAGGAATTGCCTCTAGGAATTTTGTTGATGCACACATAATGGTCAACAAATATTGGTTGCCTGACTTGGTCTTAGGCAAGGGACCAACACAGTCTACCATAATTCTGCTAAATGGTTCGTCAAATGCAGGAATTGGTTGCAGATGAGCCTTAGGTATTTTTTGATGGGGTTTTCCTACCATTTGACAAGTATGACAAGATCTACAAAATTTACAATCATCACTTTTGATTTTTGGCCAATAAAAGGGCGTCAAGATCTTGTTATAAGTTTTATTTATCCCTAAATGACCACCCAGAGGAGTTTCATGGGCCAAACTAAGTATTTCCTGTCTGTAAGATTTTGGAACTACAATCTGATAGTTCACTGACCACTCGTCATTAGCAGGTACCTCGGGAGGTCTCCATTTTCTCATAAGAATTCCATTTTTAATGAAATAACAGACAGGTGCTTCAGTTGCTTCAGTTTCACTAATGGCCCTCTGAAACAAACAGGAGATCTCAGGATCTTTTTCCTGTTTGACGACAAGTGATTGTCGTTTATCACCCTGATTAGATAAAAGAGAAAGAGTATTTAAAAGAGGATCACTGTGATCAATACCTTTTGATTGATCCAAATTAGAAGTGAAAGTGACCTCATCAAAAGCCTGACCAATACATGTGTCAGCTAAAGGAATATTTTCCTTATCAAAATCATTCTCAAGAGCTTTCTTTGACATAGCTCTGGTAACTGCACAAACTGGATATAACTCAGGGTATTCTTTTTCAATTGGATCAGCTTTGTGATCCAAAGAAGGCTTGTCAGTTACAAGTGGATTAACCACAACCTTGTCTCCAGCTAGGTTGTTGCCTAGCAACAAATGAATGCCCTCAACGGGTAAAGTAGACACTACACTGACTGTCACAGGTCCTGAAACTAAGTCTGATGACAAATTAACAGAATGGAGAGGAACATTAACAAAGCCGCACTCTACTCCCTGAATGAGAACACTCTCATTAGAACAGGTCTTCTCAGAAGAAGGCAAAATACCTGAAACTAAAAGACTGTGAGAAGCTCCTGTATCCCTTAAAATTTTAATAGGGATAGGATTGGCCGAATCACCCAAGAGTGATATAGAACCCTTCGACATGAATGGTTCAAAATTCTCCATAATACAATCAGACTGAGCTTTTTCAAACCCAACAAATGTATTGTTTTCAATACATGACTGTGATCTTGACCTCTTAGCAATAAGAGCATTTGGGATAGGTCTGTCTTGATTCTGATGCCTATATTTCAATTTGAAGCAATCAGAAATGACGTGTCCTTTTTTCTTGCAATAGGTACACGTAGGCAGAGACAAGGATTTTGAATCAAGTTTGTCAGAAGCTTGATTTTTAGAAGTTGTGCCAGATTGAATTTTAGGAGGAGTCGTATTAGGCTGAAATACCTTTCTACCAGTAGACTGCTGAGTGAATGATTTGCCCACAACAGGAACTTTATGAGTTAAGGAAAACTCATCGGCAGCAATAGCAGCATTTTCCAAGGTTTCAATCTTATGCTCTTCAAGATGATTCTTAATATCATTAGGAACACAGTTTTTGAACTCTTCAAGTAACACAAGTTGTTCAAGACTTTCATAATCATGTTCAGCTTTCTTGGCTAAGCACCATCTCTTAAATAACTGTTCTTTTTCTCTAGCAAATTTAACATAAGTCTGTCCAGCTTCCTTTTTATAGTTCCTGAATTTCTGCCGATAAGCCTCAGCGACTAACGCATAACCCCTTAAGATGCATTCCTTAACGAGATCATAATCAGAACTCTGTTGTACTGACAGGGATGCATAGATATTTCGGGTTTTGCCGAGAAGTACACATTGCAATAATTGAGTCCAATGCTCCCTTGGCCATTTCAAATTTTTAGCAACTTTTTCAAAATGAATAAAATATTTGTCTACTTCCTTTTCACTAAAAGGGGGAACTAACCTGATATTTTTTGTAATGTCAAAACTTGAATCTGTATGTGAAGTGGAATCGTGCTTGCCACTTGCCAGCTCAAATTCTTTCATTCTAAGTTGAAATTCCCATTCATCCTTCTCTCTTTGTAATTGCATCTGTCTCTCTCCTTTTCTTCAAATTGTAATTGTTTATCTTTCTCCCTCTCCTGTCTCTCTCTCTCCTCTTTCTCAAATTGCAACTGCAATTGCTTCTCTTCTAATTGCACTTGCAATTGTTCTTTCTCTTTCTGAAGCTTGAGCTTCCTTAACGCTACTTCGATTTTGAATTCCATTTTTAATTCTATTACTTTAATGTCAGTGTCTGTCATAGACTTACTGACTGATGCCAAAACACTGTTATCAAAAATATTTTTCCCCACCAAATATTGGATCAAAATATTTTTAATTTCTTGTTTCGTTAAGGAAGATTTTGCTTCAGAAAGATCATACTTTCTGGCAAGTTCAAGCAACTCATCTTTTTTCAGACTGTCCAACTGCTCCTGAGTTGGATTAGAAAGAAAAGTTTCCACTTTTGATGACATTGTGAATAAAAGCCTGTTGTTTTCACTTAGATTTCAAATAAAAATGTAAAATAGTACTTGGGATTTAAAGACTAGGAGAATTTAAATTTCAAAAAGCAATTTTCTGAAATATTTAACCAAAATTCTTATATCCTGGATGAGCAACCCAATTTTCTTTGTTACGTGACAAGGGCTCGTACTCAGTAACAAAGAAAAGAGTGAAAGCCAACAAGCTTTGTATGTTTTAACAAAATAATTTATTTCCCTAGAAAACAATGTAAAAATTGGTAAATAGGACTTACAGTATGAGAATATAATCCAAAATTTAATCTTAAGAATGAAAAACACAAGTCCTATCACTTAATAGTTCTATTAGAATCCAAGTTCGAATCTCGACGACACACAAATATGGAAGGCGATGACGTCAGATGTGGTCCAGTGTACGAATATCAACAATTCCTCAACTGAATCACAGTTTTTGTTTCCGAATAATTCCAGAATAAATTTCCATGAATATCTTTCAGAACTTTTTATAAGAAAGTCAACTTGTTGAGTTTCCAGGAGAATAAATTATTAAATCCAAAAATCAGATGAAAAACAAACAATCTGGCAACAAATAAAAAGAACACCTTGTTCCTTCAAGATGTTTAAACGACTCTGCCAGAAGAATATTAAGAATGCGTATTTAAACCCCCAAAACATCATTTCAAGTCTCGAGAGATGGGTCATGTGGTCTCTTACTACAAGAAAACTATCACGTACGCCAGTGTAATGCCACTTAAAAACCAATCACAAAAAAGCGTTGTTTACACATGGTGATTACGCAATCAAAGTATGGCCCTAATACTCACCAATCATTTTAACTGCCTGTTTATGAAGTTCCCAACATAAGACGAACTAGGTTAACTAAAAATAATTCTCATGTAACACTTTTGCGTCTTAAATAAACAACATTTGCTAAAAGAAAATATCGAAGAATTTTGAATCCTTTCAGTAATCATTACAATAAAGTGTAATGAAACAAAAATAAAATAAAAAAAAGATTTTTAAAACTAACACACAAGCAGTTTAATTACATATACGTAACACCACATTTCTACTTCTCTAGAAAAGTTCTGTTCCTACTTTCTTTATCATACTGTTTGTCACGTTCCCTTTTGTCCTCATTATCGTCAGTCTTTAGCCTTTTGGCTGGATTTTCCACACCTTGTACGAATCGCCACATTGTTCTCTTCACTTTCTTTGTTTAACTAGGATCCTGGTCAGTGCGACAATAACACTTTGTACACCATTTGTGATGCTTAATATAAAGCACCTAGGTGATCTGGATTTACATATGGGAGTTACAACAAGTTCAGTAACTAAAAATAGCATGTCATTTGTCCGCATTTCTGCTATGGAATTCATTAAAAAATACAAACTTTAAAATACTTACATGCATTCATTTTTTATTAGTCAGACAGACTTGTATTGTAACATATTTATTAGTCAGTGAGGAAACTTATTAGTCACGGACTAACAGATGTCCGTTAGTTTTGAACCCTGTTCTTTAAAAGCACAGGTAAGTTATTAATATTCATTCTCCTGCTCGGGCTCTATTTGTAGGTCCCTCCATTTTGTGATGATTATCTGTAGTGTTTTGAAAGCTATAACTTTATGTAAAAAGTGAAGCACATAAACTATGAACTTGGGTGGAGACAGTACCATCTTTGTTCTGTGTATCTTGTTGGTTACTTAAAATTAGCACTCACTTATCCTGCAAGAATATCAATCAGCTGTCCCTTGTTCAATCTGACTTGGTAATGCATCACTGTCGTAGCATATGATTGTTTGAAAATTAAGATAAGCTTGGGCTTAGCGACTGATAAAAGCATCCATTATAATGTTTTTACACAGAAAGAACTGAGATAGTTACATTGTATTGTAATCCATTTAGTTCAAAGAATTTGTAGCCACTGATTCAGTTGACACAGAATAAGTGTAAATAGTACTCTCAGACCTTGCTAATACTTCAGGAATGACTATAACAATAAACACTTTGGGGACCCCATCCTTAGAACTGGGAATTTGTATTCCAAAATGTGTATTTGGGGGAATGTTTCGAGTATTTTGGGGAATTTTTTAACAAAGTGTTAGTGTTTCTAACCTTCTGTCACTTTGAATTTTTTGGGTATTTCGTTAGTATTTTAATTATCTAATATGAAAATATTCAAAAACAGCAATTTCAGGAGACTATTTTGAAAGCTGTATGCCTCCTTCTCCCTATCCATGTTCTTACTAGAGAGAGGTAGTTTTGCCCATCATATTGGCACCCATCTTGGATCCTAATTGACTATGAGCAAATGCACTTAAAAGCAATTCAAGCTGAATGGAATAATGTAAAAGCAGTTTCAAGCTGAATGGAATGAGGCAAACATTCTGGCAAGCAAAATTTACTAATGCTTATTTGGGATATTTCAAAAAGAAATTCTGGGGCTGCCAAGCAGCCATAATAAATATAGCAGAAACAAAACTGTAGTTAGAAATCTTCCAAATGCTGGGTCAAATTTCATTGTAGAATCTAATACTGTGGGTGTCCTTCACAGCAACTGCATTAAATATAACAGTCCGTAGTCAGATTTCATTGAAGAAGGCTTCTAGGGCAATAACTTATTGCTAGTGGAATTTTCAAAAATAATCCTGAGGTATATAATTTTTAAGAACCTTTCATCCAAATTTAAAACAACCCTTGGCTAAAAGACTTTCTTGAAACCAGCATATGCAGTTAAGCAGAGTAAAATTAACATTTTGATTTTGAAAATTAAAATATGAATTTTGGTAGTTGCACTTGTTTCTTGTGATACATCCTGTGATTTGGCACACGTTCATGTCTCATTCAGAGTCTAAAAATAGAAATGATTTTTTATTGTAAAAATGCAGGTTTTCTAAACAAAAATGTTTTTGTTATATTTGGTAAGTATTGTTGAAAAAAATCTATTTTACCTAGGAAAACACACCTGGAAATTTTTATTTAACAAGTATGTGAATGCTGAGTACTGTCATGTTACATCAATCTGGAAACTACTATTTTTACTGCTTGATTTAAAAAAAAAAAGACTAATGCCACTCTGACTTCATTTCTGTTTTCAACTTAAATTGAGAAAACTACTTCAAGGAAACCAGATACCGGTATACGTTAACCTGAAGGCTAAATCAGAAATTACAATAGCTGAGTTTTATGTCACAATAATTAAACATTTCACACACGAGCATGCATAAATTGTGGAAATCAAGTTAATTGTGAGTCCATCTATGGCAGAATGTAAACAGTGCTTTAGTCAGCAGTTGGTTTTATTCAGTAGCTGCAGGGTCTGTTCACCACTTGGTCATGAAGCCCCGATTATGGATTTGTATTCCTCCAGGTGGGGATTTCAGCTTGGACTGGGATGTATCTCCATGTCAAGGCTCATGAGATGTTTAGACAGAAGGCATGGACATCCTCAGATGTGCCTTGCTATAGGATCTCTGTTTTGTGAGATGGTGACTTGACTAAGTCTAATTTCCAGTCAGGAAAAGTTGCATCACATCTCTTCTCAGAATTTTGTTATGTGGGGATGAGTTTTGTCATCCAGCAAAGAAAAGTCAAATTTCCTCTTGACAGAATCTCACGAATACCTGATTTCTTGGAGAGACTGGATGAGAAGACATCATTTGCAGTGGACTTATTTCCCTAGGAAGGCTTCATATGGAACCTCTTCATCATCTTAGTTGGTGGAAAAATTGGGGCAGGTTTTTGACTGGGGTTCTATTAAATGAACTGGAACCTTACTCTTTTCTCACCAGTGCCTGAAATTCAGACTGGGGGACTTACCTCAGCTCAACATCTATGCCTTCTCACCTTTCAGAATAATCCCCCAGGTTCTTCACCAAGTCGAGACTTCCAAGTCATGGTTCATCCTGATAGTGGCCCTAGTGATTGTGGTTCATTGATCTCCTCAACCTGTTGGTCAATGATCACAGGAAATTACTAATGAAAAGGGATCTGCTATCACATCACAGAGGGTACAGTCCTCCTGAAATCCTCCACATTCATGGTAGCCTTGTATCGAATAATATGTTATGACTATTTGGTCTTCAGCTATGTAACAGAAAGGAATTGAAACCAACAATCTGAGTCAAATTCTAGAGGAAATAACAGTATTTTGAATTAAATCCAAAATAATCTTAACTGTCCATTTGCAAGTCCAAAAGTATAGCCTGTTCAGTGTGAATTCCAATAGTCCTGAATGTCTTGATGTACTATCAGAATGATATAATCCTTATTGTAATTCCAATAGTCCTGAATGTCTTGATGTACTATCATGATATAATCCTTAGAGTCTTTGATAGAGTACTCAGTAATCCCCAAGTAGTGTTTTAGTCCAAAAAGTCAATGAGCCTTTGTAATTCCAGTGACTGATTTAAATGAATAATTCTTCTACAGTTATAGCTGAACAAAGCTATAAGTGATTCCACAGATTGATGATAAAAGAGGAATGAATAATTTTTCACCAAAACTCTTTCTATACAGACTGTCACCTGACCTATTGTGCAAAAGAATGGTCTGGAAAACTAGTCATTTCTAATGGGAAACAAATTCACTTGTAAACAATGTCAGATAGGCAAAACCCTGAGTCATGACAAAAATCAGGTACACAGTATAAATTAAATATACATAACATCTGTTTACCAAGATCCATTTCTGAACGAGGTTGTGAAATGCAGACTAGTGCAGTGGTCCCTCTTTTATACAGCCACCCCTTCTGTACCCAGAAAGTGGCCTTATAAGATGGGTGGCCTTTCCAGAGGGGGACTAAATTTTTTGTGAGAAGTATATGTAATGTACATAGTAAGAAAGCTATATACTTCAAAGCATTTAATATCTTCATTTAAAAGTAACATTAACTATTAAAAGGTTCTTCTTGTCATAATAATAGACTTATTTCAACTGAATATACATTAACAGTTCTTATTCTTGACGTAAGCATGATATGCGAGCAGGTATTGTTGTCATGCACATTGCAAAACCATTCAAAAATGTCATTTAAATCTTGGTACATACATAATTCTCTTTCGATTTGCTCCATTTTCCCACTGCTGCTGAATATCTCCTTATTGGTTACGATGTTGCTTATTCGAGTCTTTTCAACATAAAGTTGTTTTATTCAAATCTTTTCTACATAAAATTGTTCTGCAAGTCCCCTCTCCGACCCCACCCGATGTCGTCGAGTAGAATAACTGACTTTCTTCTAAAATAATACGTCTCCATTTACGTGATGACATGTTAATATTTGGTAATGATTTATTTGGATGTTTCTAACTGTATGCGATATAATTATGCAGATGAAACTTTTGTTGAGTGGACAAAATGCCTTCTTCGTAAAGGAAGCGATAAATGTGTTTGTCACGTGATCTTTTGGTCTTTGTCTGGTACCCAGTTTTGTTCAAGGTTAATTTCTCTGTGTGTGTTAATGCATAAAATATATTTCTATCCTATGCTAACCATGTTATGATCTTGACAATTACGTCTGGTTGTAATCATCAAAGAGAAGAACTTGACAGATGTGTGAAGCCCAAAACTATCATAACATTGTTGAGCCCATTCCTGTAAACATTGGCTTTTATAGATAATGATATAATATTAATCTTATTGTTACATGTACTTCAGTCAACACTTCTTTCAGTAACGAAAACCTGACATTGGGAGACATGTATCAATGGTAGAGATAATTTGATTACTTACCTTATGTCACGATATAAATTAATTATTGGTTCTGGACACATTTGAAATAAAAAGTGGCTGCTTGTGAGGGGAACAATTTACATTTTTGTACTAATATGCTGGTTGCGTTAGAGGGGATGCAATTCTTGAGGGGTACTTTTGAACACAAACTCGTCTGTGCCAAGGGATTCTGGCCATAAGAAGTGGGTGGTCACTGGTCGGGGGGGGCTGTTCAGGAGGGGGACTACTGTAGGCAATTGATATGCAAGGTTTACAATGCCACGTGGAGAATTTTCTGTATTTGTGCAGTAGGAAATGTGTTGATCCTTGCTGCCGTCATGTTAACTGCAGTTGCAGATTTTCTTTTTTTTTCTGCTGAAGGAAAGAGATCATTAAGTACCGTATGTACGGCATGTTTTCAGACAGCAAAAAATAATTACTTTTTTTGTTGTCCGAATACATATTAAATTCTTTAATTAGGTGTCCGAAAACAAACAGGGGAAGATAAATTTGCGCCCCTCCCCCTGTCCGTAACGAAGTTACCATTAGCTCACATGACGACGTGCTGCCATGAAGTAAAACAAGTATTTTGTCTAACACCACGGAAAGGATAATGAATGAAAAACAGGCATTACTTGTCTATTTGATACATATCCATCCACCAGAAAACGCAGCCATACATGTACTAGAGCCACGATTGTGTGTGTAATTTCCAAAAGAACCACCATATTAGTAATCTTGCAGTCCACAGTTTAACCCTCTGCTAATCAGTGATCATTAAAATCTACCTTACAAACACACGCAAGCGTTATTTCTGTGTAATTAAGATATTAATACAAACAAAGTAAAAAGATTTTGGAATTATAATTCTGAAGATATTTATGACAGAAACATTTTAGTATTGAGGGTTGAAATACCGGTACATGTATGATGGCTAATCTTAGAGGCTCCATATGGGGTGAGTGTTGTACGCATGCCTAGGAAAGGTGAAAATAACAAGCAAGTTACAATATACGAGTCGGTGTGATTAATATGTTGCTATTTTTTAAAATAAAGGTGATCTATTTGTTGTGGTTCTCTCTTCTTTTTTTTTCCACCCAGCCGAGGGTAGCTTCAAAGTGAGCAGAGCTTGCCGACTCGAAACAATCGAATGCTCAAAGATTGTTTTGATGCATGTCAGAGATTTCAGGGTGTCTAGGTAATAGTTGTTAATAATATAACTTGTGGGATTTCTTTGACAGGTGTGTTCGGAAATAAAAGGCAGCCATCTGGATTTCGTTAAAAGAGCACACGATGTACCGAGCATGTAGCACCCACAATCAATATTTATAGTCTACAAAGCAGTTTATTACCCGTAGAACAATAACTATGTTTAAACCGTGGTACATAATGCCTCAAGGATAAGGGGTTTGTTTTGTTGCACGATGCCAATGAATTTACTAATCCATACCGACTCTCTGATGTATTGTTTAATGTTATAAAGCAGGGGTAACGGCAAACGCTGTGAATTTTACTTTAAAACGACGCAGCAGATCTTCTTAGATTGTGTCCGAAAACATAAGTTGTACAAAACAATTATAGTGGAGCAACGTCTGAAAATTACAAGGCATTTAAATATATTTTTAAAAAAAAATGGTGTCCGAAAACAAACCGTGTCCGAAAACATACCGTAAATATGGTATCCATCATCAAGAGCAGCCCTCGCTCAAACACTCTTGGATTATTTTTTTGGAGTCACTATTTGGCTCAGACCTATTTCTTGAAAAACTGATCAGGAATTTTGAGCTCCAGAGATCAGCTCATGTTTCATAAACGTTGAATTGGAACCTCATGTGTTTCTTTAGTTGCTCTCTATTTCTTAGAAAATCTTGCCCTTAAAATCAGCAAGGATAAGGAGTGAACATGCTTTGGCATTGGAAATAATAAACTGAATAAAGCTGTGAAATTTTTTGTCAGACAGGACAAATTTACGGAATGATTGGGCTTAGAGTAAGGAGAACTGGTGCCATATATGTTCCTTTAGATCCAAGTGCAAACTAACTAGACCTTGATCTGCTGTTTGTGGTGACAGATCCTGGTCTGTGTTGTCTGTTTGTGGTGACAGATCTTGGTCTGTGTTGTTTGTTTGTGGTAACAGATCTTGGTCTGTGTTGTTTGCTCTACTGTTTTTTAATTAGTTTAAGCAAACTGCAGAGACTATGCTATGCCACATTATGATTTTATTGTTTATGCTGTTTGAAGATGGATCCAACTAATACATGCATGTGTATATGGTAATTGCAGATTTTAGTTTCATATTTGCAGTGGTAGCATGGAGCCTGCCTTCTTTCGGGGAGATCTCTTGTTTCTCACAAACTACCAGGAGGAGCCCATCCGTGTTGGAGAGATTGTTGTCTTTAAAATTGAGGGCCGAGATATCCCTATTGTACATAGGGTTATAAAGGTTCATGAAAAGTAAGATAAATCTGTCAATCATGAGCTGTTTAACTTCTTTCTGTTTGTCTTTCTCACTATGTTTACTTAACGCGCTGTATCAATTCACTGTTCACTTCTGTTAAGATATGGGGCCCCAGGTGGTGAAGTGTTCTGATGCACTCACCTTTTTATGGGTTTGGTTCGTGATTTGGCCAACACGGGTATGTGAGTAAGCTTGATAGTAGCTTCCCTTGAATTGGTGATTCTTCCCCCACCAAAACTTAACTGGCTGCCGTGTATGTGCCCAAAGGATATCATTAATCATGATGTAGTTTGTAAAACAAGTCATTTAATATTCAGTTTTATCTTTTTCTTTTACTATCTTCATTGCTAATTATACATTATACATTGCTGTATATACACTTACACAGTGTTACTGAAGTAATGTATTATGGATAATTTTCCAGAGTATTTCTTTAGGGCTTGTGTTTAGAAACTCTGAAAATTAATTTGGCAGAGCCATTGATAGTGGCATTCTTGTAAATTTTCAAAATATTCAGCTGCTTCTATTTTCTGGACACTATATTCTGGATATATTTCAGGTTAATAATTATTATCATGCTCACATAGCTCACATTTTTGAACATTTGTATTATTGCAGGGAAAATGGAACAGTGAAATTTCTAACCAAGGGAGATAACAATTCTGTGGATGACCGAGGGTTATATGCTCCTGGACAACTCTGGTTGGAAAAGAAGGATGTAGTGGGCAGAGCTCGGGGGTAAGGTTCCATTTGGTTTAGAATTTAATTTTCACAACAAATTCTCACCTTACTAGTCTTTATGAGATGGTTTTACCTTTGGCATACCTTGAAGTATGAGAGAAATGTTCAAGAGATTTTAATGCTTTGTTTCTTAAGGTAATGACATAATGTATCAAGTTACTGCTTTTTCCCAGCCTCATAGTTTGGCTCAGTAGCTGACAGGTAGAGAGTTACTTGTGGGAATTGTTTAGTATACTGAGATTGTTCATCATTGCCCAGTAGATATTGTATTTTTTGCAATTTCTGTACTGTCACCAGTGTGTGATTGGCATTATAACAACATGCACAATCATGTACACAGTACAGAATTTGATCATGACGCTAATTGCTTGAAATTTAACACTATAAGGTCAATTACAATGAATTATTTTAAATTCTGTAGTTTTTCTATTTGGCAAGTACTGTCAGTTCCTTCAAAGGTCTCTTATTTCAGGTTTTGTAAACTTGTAAATTTTATTTTTGATTCCTCCTCAGCAGAAGTACAAAATGTCATTTCATTTGGGTGTCTGTGCATGTATGTCAGTATGTCCTTTCATACCCTAAATTAACCCAAGTGTTCAAGTTTGTATGCCCCTGATGCTTGCAGTGGAGACATCTTAATTTGATTGTGTCTGACCATCTGTCCCTAGAAGCTTGTAAGCCAGATTGCACAGAAAGCACTCAGTGTGGACAAGTGAAACGTGGCTAGTGTATTTGCATGCTACTAATTGGATTTTGAGGCGATTATAGTAATTTGTTACATTTTCATGTTATCTTTTGGACTTTTTTTGACAGAAGCTTGTTTGCATGGTTAAGCAAGATCTTCCTGAGATAGAAGTTTGATAGTCACATTTGTCTGTATATGCAGATGATCTGATTAAATTCAGGCTATTACAACAATTTTTATACATCTTTCTTTCTGTTACCAATGTTGTTTCTGAAAAATAACTCTAGCTTTCCACCATCCATAGTTACAAATCTTTGTGGATATCTTGCATTTTGGGGTAAGGAAGAACCCAATCAATTTTTCAGACTCAGAAGGTCAAAGGTCAAGGTCACTTAGACTGAAAGAGGAAAAATGGTTTCCACACTATGACTTAAAATCTCCATCAGCAGTAGTACTATACTTTAGAGATGGCATGCATTTAGGGTAAGGAAGAGCCATGTCAGTTTTTGCCTCCAGAGGTCAAGGTCACATTAAATGACAGAAGAGAAATAGTTTCTAAACAGTAACTTGCGTTTTACAGAATCTAGTCCCCAGATTTTGTGGATGTCTTGCACCTGGTCTCAGGAAGAAATCTATTAATTATTGAGTCAAAAGATCAAAGATTAAAGTGACCGTGGATGCACAAAACACATGCCTCAACCAGATGCAGATGGCTTGCACATGAACTGAGGAAGAAGGCAGTTCATTTTGAGGTTAAAAAATCTAGGTCACTGACTGAAAGAAGGAAAGTGGTTTCTATACAGAGGTTTTAATAATCTACAGAGTTTAGGAAGTTGTGTATAATATACCTTTCATGGCACTCTTGTCCAATTTCTTTTTTTGTTTTTTCTTGCATTTTAGTCAGAAACCACTTAGGATGAATAAATAAAAGTTGGTTGGAATATTTATATGAAAATGACTTGATTGGATTTTAAGACCCCATGTTTGACTTTTATCTTTGCTCTACAGTTACATCGTATTAGCAAGTGCATCTATGCCACATCTGACTTGGGATTTTTGGTCGGCATGTGTGCTGTTGGATCATGTGTTTTTCAACACACATCTGACTTGGGATTTTTGGTGAGCATGTGTGCTGTTGGATCATGTGTTTTTCAACACACATCTGACTTGGGATTTTTGGTCGGCATGTGTGCTGTTGGATCATGTGTTTTTCAACACACATCTGACTTGGGATTTTTGGTCGGCATGTGTGCTGTTGGATCATGTGTTTTTCAACACTAATCTGATTTACTTTTTATTTCAATATAGTTTATACAACATTCTTCATGGCTTCAATATGCACTTACTGTTACCTTGTTTCATCAGATTAATGTGTTTAATGGATCAGTTCTTGGGGCGAAGATCTTTGATTTTACAATGATAGCACATAGGGCTCCAGATTCACTTTGCTGTTCAAGTTTTTTACTTTACATACACTTCATAAATGTGATCATTTTCTCAAGAAGAGTTGGCCAATTCACCAAAGATGGTGACAGAGTCATGGAAATTGACATGTTGATGTGCCTTTTTTGGGTACAACAGCTTCCCACCCATGTTATCATGCAGTTTTGGCAGTCTCCTAAATGTAGGTCACTTTGACATATTCTGGCCTTCATGTCTTAACAACCTAGATTAAACAAGGATTTGGAATATTGCTTATTGGCAGACTGCACAACTGCACATCCTGGCTATGGCCATGGCCATATTCTTTTTCTGTTTTTATTGTAAAAATGTGGATTATCTTTATTTTAATTCTTGTACATTATTACAAATGGCTGCTTCCAAAAGGATAAGGGTTTTGGTGATTGGAAAGAACTTATTTGTTATTATACATATTTAAAATTGTTGTATTGGGGTGTAGAAACTTCAGCAAGATCATAATTAGACCATGTGACTTAAATTTACAAGTGGGGTGTCAGTCAGTGGCATTGTGACTGGCAGTACACAGCTGGGCCAAACTAAATGTTGGATGACCACCACTTCAAAAGTTAAAAAGCAGTTATTGATCCAAATTTCTGAAATTATTTTATTATGTATATAAATGGGTTACTGTGTGGTGTTTGGCACTAGGAAGGTTATTGGTGCTAACAATGGCAGCTGATCTGCTATTTTTTCAGTAGATTAGTTTTTGTAAGGTAATAAATTCATTACATGTTTGTTTACTACAATGTATGGAATGTTATGGCCATCTTATACCATTTACACCCTTTGCCACTGGCTCTGGTTGTTTTGCATTCAAGATGGTCACAATGTCATACACGCCAGTAAGCTCACATGTAATTAATATTACACTTTATTAATCCTTTAATTATTTGAATCTTGTTTTTCAGATTTGTCCCCTATGTTGGAATAGTTACTATATTAATGAATGACTATCCAAAATTTAAGGTATCCATCATTCTTTATCATTCTTTTCCTGTCCACATTTTTATTTCTCTCTCTTTCTCTTCCCTGGACAAATGATTATACAGACCTGTTACTTTCATTTAATTGGGGTCATCCCAGATTTTTGATTAAATATCCCAAAATTCCAATTTTCGAAATTTTACCCAAAATCCTGTATTTTAAAAATGCCTAAAAAAAATTCCTTTTCATTCATGATGGCTGTGCAGAGAGAGCAAAAGTGATGCAGAAATTCTGCAAGGAATACACTACTGTCATACAATGACAATCTATTCTGTCCTTTTCCCCTTTTCATCTTTTATAGTGATTGAATCAACACTAAATATCAACATTAAAGATGAAATGGATAAGTGATAGATTTTCATGGTATGACTGCAAAGATCTCAGTAACACTTAATCATGCATATTTGGACACACATTTTGTGTCTGGGATGCAAAAAATCACTTTCACATGAGTCCTCTAAGCACATAACAGCTGGGCAGCAAATTCAGAGGCATTGATAAGTTATCTTAGGGTTAAATGGCACACTGAAGAAGATTTTACTGAAATTCAAATGAGTGCTAAAGCTGCTAGAACTGATAGTTTGGATGGAACAGTAGCCAAGTGTGTAAGAAAGAGTGTAATGCCTGGCTTAGTGTTTGCATTAAGGCCTTTCTTTGAATTGACAAAATACAGTCTGACTCTAATGGACAAACAAGAGCTATATGTCAGTGGTGTAAAGAATTTGTAAAATAAAACTCAATGGCAACCACTGGTTCTTCTCATCTGGACATTTAGCCACTTCAGGTATGCCCCATATGCTTATGGGAGGGGACTGCAACTTTTGCTGATGGGACTCCTATTTTTACCAAAATGGGAATTCTGGACTCCTAGTTTTAAAATCCTAGCGAGACCTCTGGACTGTAGCTGTGGTGACCAATCCTTGAAAAATTAGACATGGGGTTTTCACTAAAACACTTTTAAAACCTAGCTGCTCTTAAATGAAAATTGAACCAATCTGAACTCCAAAATGGTAACCATAAAGGCCATGGTGAAAGATGATATTATCACTACTCCTCGTGAACAGGGGTTGAAACGATAACATCAAGAAAAGTACCTCTTTCTTTTTGTATGACAATTTTATGTGAGAGTTATCTCCCTTATGTACAGTGTTGTCACTCGTTTACTTCTGCTCCTGCCAAAGTCCTCAGAGGCCATGTGAGAGTATTGCACAAGAACATATCCCCAATCATTCTAATTTATTTAGCCCTTTACACAACATTTGGCATTCATTAATACAACAAATACTATTACTGCATTGACCTCTTGCAATTTGTGATTGGTTTTGAATGGCTGCACTATTGTAAATGAAAAGGGTGCTGTTCTTATATCAAGTATTGCCACCATGGTTGCCATCATGAATATCAGAGATGGTTTCAACACTAAGTGGTTAATAAGAAGAAACTCTTATCCTAGATTCATGGAAATTCATTTTTACCAGTAGAGTGTCAATCTCTTTCATTTATCTTTAACAGTTTGTGGGTATGATAGTACAGACAGATATGAATGGAATATGTTTATGAAACAAATTTATGGTTATATCTGAAGAACACCTTTAATAATGTGAGTTCAGTGGTCTTATCTTTGTTGTATTTTTTTTAACTTTAATGACCTGTTTATTCAGCAATTCAACAAAATATAATGGATTTTAACCCAACTTTTCATATGGCTATACCTTTATGGTGTATGGGATAAGTTCAGTGCTGTTCCTACCATGACATCAACTTTAAGGTCAAAGGTCATGACTAATTGTTAAACTGTACTTGTGAACATATAAAAAATTTTTAATACCATATTTATTATGAGTTTTTCCAAAACATTTGAGACGGTTTAAACACTCAGCAGTTCAGAGAATAAAAAGAGGAATAAATGGACTTCTGATGGTTTCCAACAAGTTCCTTGTTTGACCAGTAGATCAACAGTCCTTCAAGGGGCTCTTGTTTTCGTATGAAATTCTGGAAATATAAACATTATTGATTCATGAATAGTATGCTAACTTGCTGTTGGTAAACTTGTTTGTCTAACACTGGTAGAGTTGTTATTCTGAGGTCTTTTGATGTCCTTGTATTGTATAGCTGGATGTAATTCATATTAGTTTCATTTTAGTTTTTCACAATTTCACTATTCTTGCATTTCAGGTAACCCACCATTTCCTAATTTTATAAAGTTTGCCAGTCTCTAACTTGCAAATTAAAAAAAAAAAATATTTTAAAAATTATATATCTAAATTTTAGGGCAATGAATGGAGAGAGAGTATAAAACAATACTTCACAAAACAGTATGTCAGTTTCTTGCCTTATCCTTTGTTAATAACCTAACAGTCATTTCTTTTCTAGGCATATAATCTGTGAGAGTGAAGATATCCATTTTTCTAAATGATTTTTAATATACATGATCAAAATAAATAGACTTGGGAAGCTTGATAGTTCATTTTATTTTTCAGTATTTGATTCTGGCGTGCCTTGGTGCGTTTGTCTTAATCCATCGAGAATAATGTGCAGTTGCGGAGATGGACTTTTTATGTCGTTTCCATGGAGATAATCTGGTTGCTGGGACTACCTACTGCATCATTTTGTACCATGAAGGAATATTAAGATGGATATTCTAGTTTAGAAAAATAAATTATAAGAAAAAAGAGCATTAAATGCATTAATGTGATGCTTTTCTTACTATATTATATTCATGAATAATGCAGTGTCTGTTTTGAATCTGTTTATGTTGTCGATAATTGAATTAATGATCCATAACAAGGATTGTGTTACTAAGGAGAGATTATCAGTTTAATGTCTTATGATGTCCATAACAGCAGTTGTAAAAAGTGATGATCCCATTTTATCCATATACCTGACAAACACAAGTTGTCTGATACACTTTTATCCATATACCTGACAAGAACAGGTATGGATATAAAGTATAAAGTGATTACATTTTTATAATGTTGTTTATTTCTTGAATTCAGCAAAAATAAATTTCCAATGGGGGGGGGACTTGTCTTCTGTTTTTCAATATTATGTAACTGTTTTATTGTAATGCATCCTTATCATTTTGTTAGAACATCTTGATATTATTGGCACCAATCAAAAAATCTTTAAAGGAGATATTTACCTGGACTTCTTCAGGTTGTTACAGTTTTATATGTACTGGGGAATTCAAAACTGGAGTGGGAGTAATCTTTTCAGAATTCATGCATGTATGTCTTTTCATGATTTAAAATTGTCATTGACCATTTTCTTTAATTCCTCCATTTATCTTGGATGATATTTTGTTACATATTCTAGAAAAAAAGTAGACATGAGAGTAGTCTTTTAGCCCTAAAACAAGCAACAAAAAAGAATTCTACTGTATCAAATAAAATTTAAAAATCACTGTTTTCAGTTGTTTTTCATTATTTTGAAAGCTTTGTTTAGAGTTTTAAACCATTCTTACCTGCTTGTTATACACAACTGCATAAAAAAGCAATTATTTGTCTGAGAGGACTACTGTATGATTTTTTATTGTAATAGTGAGTAAAAAGTTTCCATTTACTTTGAAGACCTAATGAGAGGGAGTTAATAAATGAAGATTCTAGTATCCTTTGATGCTATACTTAATATTGAAGAGCTAATGGGAGAGGGTATTAATAAATGAAGATTCTAGTATCCTTTGACGTTATACCTTAATATTGAATATGCAACACTTTTACTTTGAAAAGCTGAAGGGAAAAAATTAATAATTGTAGTATCCCTTGACACTACACTTTGAAGTGAGGAACTAATGGAAGAGGGAATTAATAAATGAAGATTGTAGTATCCTTTGATGCTACACTTTAATTTGAAGAGCTAATGGGAGGAAATTAAATAAATGAAGGTTCTAGTATCCCTTGATGCTACACCTTTACTTTGAAGAGCTAATGGGTAAAAAATGAATAAATGAAGATTCTAGTATCCCTTGATGCAACACTTCTCCTATGAAGAGCTAATGGGAGGAAATTAATAGTATTCTTACTTTTTTATATGTATTCTTCAAATATATTTTCTTGGCTAACGTTTTGTCAGGTTACCATTTTGAAAATGTGCTCTAGGAACCAACTCTTTAGAAATTTTTTGCAAGAATAACTGCATACATAGACATCTAATTGCATTATTAAAATTGAAGGCAGGTAGAAATTTGTCCCATGCTTGATAAATATGGTTCTAAATGCAATTTTGAAGCATCACTTTATATCTATAAAGTAAAGTTAACACAGTCTTGACAAACGCTTGACTTTTTTGGTTATTTTGAAAAGTGCTTACATTTTGGTGGCTCCCTTGGAAAGTGCTTGAATCTGACATGGGCTCCAGATTGTGCTGGAAAAGTCCTTCAGTCTGAGATGGGTTCCAAATTGTGTTGGAAAAGTGCTTGAATTTGAGGTGGGCACTAAATTGTGCTGGATAGTGCTTGAAATTGATAAGTAATCATTGAAAATTTATTGCTTTTGAAAACAAATGCATTTAATTGGAAAATATTTATCGATACCAATATTAAGAAAAACTGATTCATTAATAAGTCAGCAACTTATCTGCCTGGAATTATATATCCACATTGACCTGCAAAGATGTATCATAAGAATTCTGCTTGGGTTAGTTTTGTGTTGATTAGTACTCAGCCTCATGTAAGATTGTAACCAGCACATGATGTTTAAATGACTGCATGCTGTTTTGACTGGGCCATTAAAACTCATCAGATATAACCACATTACTAGAAAAAGCAAGAAAAACTTTCCAATGGATAAGCAGAATATAGAGCTTCTGGCATCACTGCTTTCAGAGTTGACAGAAATAATGCCAATCAGCTATCTGTTACAATAATGCCAATCAGCCATCTGTTACAATAATGCCAATTAGCCAATTGTTACAGAAATGCCAATCTTCTATCAGTTACAGTAATGCCTATCATCTATCGGTTACAATAATGCCAATCAGCCATCTGCTACAAAAATGCCAGTCAGCTATCTGTTACAATAATATCAATCATCCATCTGTTATTCACGCAATTGCTATAAACATAGATAAATCTTGAAACAGCTTATGAAAATCACAAAAATATTTTACCAAATTTGAGATAAATTACTTGCATCTATGCCTTTCAATCTGCAGAAATTATGCTGATCTGCCACAATAATTATGGCTGCCATAAAACTACTAAAACCAAAATAATATTAATAATGAATTTTTTTCTTCTAAAAAAACCCACTCAACTGAATAGGTCTGTACTGGACATAAAATATCCTGCTAACCTTGAGAACCTAGCACTCTGCTAACTTGTACTGCATTGTTAATTAACAATTACCCAGTGAGCAGTAAGGGTCTACTTGGATCTCTTGTTATGTTTAAACTTAAGAATGACCATGTTTCCAATTCCTGTTGTCAAGATGATTTCTTGACAGCAGTCCTTGGTGGTCTTGTCCTAGAATCAACATTGTTTAATTTTCAAGTTCATTTGTGTTTAAATGTATTGTCAGGGTCTGGGCTTTTTAATGTAAATCAAACTTAAGCAACTTTATCTAGTTTCATGCATATAAATGTTATTATAAAGAAATTGTTCTAACATGAAATGAATGGAAACCAGTCTGGTTTCATTGTTAAACTAATGACATCATCACACTGGACATTGTGAAATACCAGTGTATGTCTTTTTACATGATTTAGATCTGTCATTTATATACATGTAAAGCTTGATTCATTGTTTACATACATGTTGAGTGCTTGTTTGAGTGACAACATTGGTTGAAAGAAAGTTGTTTTCTTCACCGTTAGCAGCCAACGTCAACAGTGAGAGTGATATTTTCATGTGTCCTTGAAAAAAATTTCCTAATAAAAGATAGTCCATAACTAGTGCAGTTTGTTTGCTTTTCTGTTTTAAAACTCAATAACCCACCTTACCCATCCCACAAAAAAAGGGATAAAATATACATATGTAATTTTCTGGTTTGCTGATATGAAATGGATGCAAATAGTTTTTCAACATAAATTAAATTTTACACAAAATGCATCTTAGCTTAATCGGCCATTGGTTTTATTTGTTATGACTTGTTACTTTTGCTTCTTCTAGGCTGCTTAGATGATAGTAATGAAATTCAGTGCACACATCATAGGTAAAATAGGCTTAAATTAAAATAGTACCCCACTGACATCTGTACATTTGGCCATGTTGTGGTGGTAGGGCCATCTTGAAAATTTTGTTATAGTGATAGGATGATGGTCATGGAACCAGACATTTGTTACTAGCTCTCAATGGTATATGCAACAAAAAGGTGACCCTCAGACACTTAGTATGAGTACAACTGTGGGCATGTTGACAATATGGCAAGGCCGTTTCTCCAGAATGGATGGTTGTACTGATGTAAAATTTTAATAGATCTATTCCCTTCGATACTTTGCTAGTTCCAAGTGAAAATGGTGCAGGTGTTACATTTAGCATAGCTGGAATGGTGGCCACCTTGAGAATTTTTTAAGTTTGCCTTTGGCTCTTATGCACTGTTAACAGTTGGATGTACTTTATACAAGGGTGGAGATAGCAAGGTTTATTTCTGGTTTGAGGTACATAAGAAAGCACGAGTGATGGATTACAATGAGAAAAGAGACTGACTGGATTACATGACACAGAGGCTAATTTAACTCAAAATTGGCTAAAGAAAGACCAAGTTTGTTTAGACGCCTGGGATTTGTTTCTTAAGAAAGGGTGCAATAGTATTCGTGCAGTTGGTGTCACAAGACTGGTTTATTTTTTGTGGCACAGTGACATGAGTAGGTTATTTAGCACTGAATAAGCATCTTGCCCAAGGATGCAACGAAAGATGCACCATGGTAGTTGATCCAACCTGATCCAGTGTGATTTCAGTCATTAGTTTGACACTAATCAATGAGCCAGCAAGGCTTTTCTTGGGTTAAGAAATGACAACAAAGACAAGACCACACATGCATGATTTTATGGCTGTGTGATGTAATAAAATAATCTAAAAGAAATGGAGCTTCTCACTGAGTAGACACCAAATATTATAATACATACAGAACTTCCTCACTACAAGATCCTTTATTTTAACATGGTTCCTGTTATATGGCAGGTTTGGTCATGGATCCCATTATAAGGCCCCTCATTTTAACGACTTATGACAGGTATGGTCACATTTCCATACTTGCCTTTATCCCAATTTGTGTGCTTCTTGTCACTTTCCAATAGCTTTGCAGTGTTCAATCTCCTTCACAAATTAATTTTGTATCGTGATCTTTTTGCATATATTGTGTTGTCTCAGCTGGATTTAGACTTATTTTCTAATGATGGATGCTATGCTATTTACTAGTAACAAGTTTGTCAGACAAAAGTCCATACTAGGTTGTCAACTGATTAATGGAGTTGAAATATCATAAACTCTTCCATTAACCAGCAGAACCAGCTAACATGGAAATCAACTGGTGTTGCAGAAAACCAATTGGACCTCCTAATCAATTATAATTAATTCCCTTTGCTTGCTAAACTGCAGTATTTCAAAATTATGTTTGACAAAACAATGGAATATACTTGTCACTGGAAAAACTGTCAGATGAAACAATGATTTAACTGAATTTATTTCGTATGACTTATGAAAATTTAACTGGCCATTGGAGCATGTGGCTAACAGTATTAACTGACCCTCCTTAAAAATGGATCAGTGACTTAACAGAACCGTGTATTGTAAACCAACTGTTAATATCTTTTTCAAAACGGTATTAACAGACCATCTTCAAAACCCACAAGCCATGGGCCAGTGACTTAAACAGAACCACACACCGTGGACCAATCATAGTTATCAATAACATTTTCTAAAGCATGCTGTAGACAACAGTAATAGCAAAGCATAGTGCTGCATGGTAAATTGTGACGTTTTTGATTCTTGACACTTGGTTATTTATATGCGAAAAATTTGGCAATGTATATTTGTACCGTGTTAACAATTTAGTCAATTAAACAACTAAAAGTCCATGTGTCATCGTGTAGTAGATTGTGAACTGACAAGGTGAAAAGGGACTGATTAGCATTAGAGTTTCTTTATGTCAAGTTTTGATGGCAGACCAATTCATCTATTAAACAGCTTTTTACATAATGCTGTATGTAACTGAAAACAGAATGAATTCTGTATCACAAAGAGAGTTATTATTTTTATGCTTTACTTATTATTTATCAAATCAAGAAGTTAGTAAATGGTCACTCAGACTTTAAAGTTTTTCTAAAGCATTTCTTGTATTGGGTTAGGAAGGCTCTTGTCATCGCCTATAGGTATAAGCTCACTAGTATAACTGTTTGTTGGACTTTGTACATGTTATGCTTTGGTTGACTTTTCATAATTAATTTCAACTTCATTTACATGTACAAAAGTATGTTGAAAACTGTAAATAAATGACTTTTGACCAATGAATGAGATGCTTACAACAGCTATACCCCTATCAACAGGAATACTATATCATGCTGTTTGACATTGTTTCATTCCATATTGACAAAATGCTGTTACTGTATCATGTGATGTGCTTTGAACAGTCTTTGACATTTTGGACTCCTTGTTCTTTCCATGAATGATGGGCTTAGAAAATTCATGCGAATGTATTCGAAGTTGTCTTTCAGTTTCAGCTCTGCAAGGAGCTTTTTGACATTCTGAAGTAACCTTTTCAAGTTCTTTGCTAACTTAATGTCATCTTGCTTTTAGTGTTCTCTACCTTTTAATTGACAAAAAAAGAAAATTAAATAAGCATAATTTCCAGTTAAAAATGGTAATTGTAAGATGACTTGTACTGTAGTGAACACTAATTTCAAGTGTAATTGGTTAAAGAAATGGATACAAGAACTGATGAAAAGAAGGATATACCTGACCTTGATAGAGATTAGCAGCTAATATAAGCCATGTTGAAAATGTACAACAGTAAATAAATGAAAATAGAGAACATCTAAAAGAATGAGAAAAAAATAGGTATACAAAGAGTACAATAAATGGTATTGAGAGAGAAGAGCATAAGAAAATTAAAATTATACTGAGATGAATCTGAGATAACTGGAAATAGTACCAGGAGAAATACATGAGACAAAGACACCAAAATGATGATAATTTAAGGAAAGTTAATTAAATAAAATAGAATTTGGTCACCACTGAGAGAAGGACCCCCCCCCATGATTTTATACATGACATCAAAGATATTCCATGTAGCATCGATTTATTTTTATGATGGTAATGAATAATGTTAACTACACCTGAATCTTTTAGTATTGATTACCTTTATTTTGATGATTGCTATTCCAATTTCGTCATTCAACCTTTCTAATCCTGAGCAAAAAGGAAGCACTCTCACTGGAAACAGATTAATAATGAACAGTAAAAATGGGCTTGAAACAAAAATGCCATCAAGGAAAGAAACAAAAGACCAAAAAAGAGAATAATTTAGTATAGTTAACTTCTTCACTTAAGAACTTTTCAACAGTATTGTCTAACTTTATTTTCCATGTTAGACATGTGCATAATATAAAGAGACCCATGTAATGGTAACTGTTGTGACAAGTGTGGTTAATGCAGTGGTTCCCAGCCTTTGTTGGCCGTGACCCTAAACACAATTTTTCTGAGCCTCATGAGCCCATTTCCACATTTTGATAAGTTTTATCACCCTAAAAATAAAATATCCTGGCAATCCTCAAGATTGTCCTCATGACCCTGATTTGGGTCATGAACTAGGGGTTTGGACACACTCGGTTAACAGAACAAATGCGTAAACAACAAAGCAACCAGTACACATTTATAAAAAAATTCTTTCAGTACTTAATTGCTCTAAACAGTCTTAGAAACTTTTAGATTCCTTATATTCAGTTAGTCTTCTGCAAAACTTTTAAAAACTTTCACTCAATACAGATGAATAAAAACTTGGTTTAAATGACAAAAATCAGGTGAAGTATCTATTTTTGTTTGATACTAGGTAGTCGTCATTTAGTTCAGTTTGTAAATTGCACAAGATGTCGATTGGAATAATATTGCTAATTATTGATAGCACAGTGTAAATTATGACATCTGACAATATCCTGGAATTTAGAGCAGTTCTGGCATTTAAATAAGTTTATATGTCTTTCTGGTTTATAACTCATCAGTCTTTCCCCCTCTTTGTCAGTCAAGTGTTAGCCACTTATCTCTTTGAATTTGCAAAAGCTATGATCAATTCCTGTTTGTACTCTGATTTAATTTGTAGGAATTGGGTTATTTGTTCTTTTTGTTTGTATAAATCACAATTCTTTTTCCTACTGTAACATTCCAATGTTTTGCATATTTAAATACACCCCCCAATATCTACTGCTGGTGAATATCTTGAACTGAAAGTGTATGAAAGATGATACTAGCACGACTATGAATATAATTAATTATTTGCAAACATCAAAACATAATTAGATGAACCTGACCTATCAACAGAAGGCACATAGCTCTTAAACAATCCAAACCCCGTCAAAGAAATGATTTTGTTATTTCTAACAATGACATTGTTACTGCATAAATATACTTCGAGTTAGTGATGGTAAAATGTATGTACTATCTAAAGTAAGGTATGGGTCAATAAAGTTTTCTATTACTGTGACAAGTGGAATATGTCTTTTAAACATGAGCTCACTGTTAAAAGGTTCGAGAGATTCAAATTTTGTGTTAGAATCAAGTAAAGATGATTTAAAAACAACAGAAGAATGTACGTATTAAATATCGTTTATTAACTATACAAACGAAGGTGACATGTTTCCCACATCATAAAAGGATATACAGTGGCTAGTGTCCTGGACATGGCACCAAAAGGGTGCAGATTCGAATAGTATCATTGGTCCAGCATGGAATAGCTACACTAGTGAGTCCTTGGGCAAGGCATTTCAGTCCAGTTGCCTCAACACTAAAAATAACCAACTTGTGTTGGTGTGCCATAAAGCACTAAAACAAAACACATTACAACTTTAAGGAGTACTTATTACATTTAAACAATAACTGGTCATAGCCTTAACAGAAGCATATCTGCTACTGTAGGACAGGGACAAGGATTATAAAAACTACAAAACCATTCTTACATGTTGATACACATTAAGAAGCTCATTAATGAAGTATGTAAAGCCATGGGGATAATATCCTACCTTGATGTGTTCCTTTTGAAACATATAATATTTGAGAAATTCTTTTTTGACAGAATAACTATGTTATACATATTCAAGTGTAAACTGATAATAACTTTCAATATTGGGTTTTGGTTTGGTTTTGTGATTTATGGCAGAGTAAAACAAGAATGTTCTTTTTAGAGCCAAGGCAACAGGAATAAAGTGCCTTGCCTAAAGCCCCACCACTGTAGCTGACCCAGACTGGTCCGATGGCAGGATAGGAATATGAACGGAGATTTTGCTAGGAAATTGTAGGATATTATGTTGTAAGTCATTCCTGTGGCTGACGAATAGCATTTTCTCTCCTTTAATGGACACTGGCGTAGGCAACACGAAGGAAGCATTCAGGAACGATCAATGCAGGTTTTGGAGGACAAATAATATCATTTGTATTTATCATTCTGTCTGCACGGTCAGTGCTTTTTCAGTAAATACATCACAAGCATCTGCAGGTCATCGCACTGTCAAATGCTGGCAGAAACTGCATTACTAATGTCATTACCTCAAACGATCCCATATATACTGAAACGCAAGGCCAAGTGGCAATCAAAGTCCAAGTTGGCAGTGGTACTGCCTTGAGAATCCTGTACTTAACGGCCTTCAATATCATGTCAGTCAGTATGATTACAGGAATGGATGCATCTGACAACTTTTCCTGGAATTCAACACAAAACTTTCAGAACACTATTGGTTTACCCTCAGCAACAATAATGACATCATCATTCCATGGGCATTATGGTAATGAAGATCGAGCAATAGTTTTAATGTATGTAAAAAATAATCATACGGGCACATAACAATAGTGGCGATGGCTTTTAATATGAAATATTTACTACTAGCGTATCTATGTTTACCACTGGAAACTACAACCAGTGTATTGACTTGAACGACAAATGCACAAGCCATTGGTGTGAGAACATCAGTGCCTCTTTGAGGTTCACATGAACCAGTTTAAACTGGGGAGGAAAGATGACGCAGATCACTTGGACGTCTAGCACTTGGACCACCCAGATCAACCCAAACTAACTTGAGACAGCTTGGGTTAAATGAGCTTTCATTGGAACAAAAGCTGAAAGTACTGCAATCTGTATCTCCGGTACAATTGCTACTACAACAATCTCATATTTACCGAAACGTATGGGCAGCCGTCACCGCCAAAATTACATTAATCAAATGATGTAGTGTGAAATCAGATGATTTAACCTAGCAAATGAAACGATATATCCAGATTCCATATGATGTGATGTCATATGAAATGATTTAACGAACAAAACCGAATGATGAATTTTGATTCCAAATGACGTGGTATTAAATGAAACGATGTAGTGTGAAATGAAATGATTTAACCCAACAAACGGAATGATGAATTCAGACTCCAAATGATGTTGTGTGATATGAAATAATGTAGCGTGAAATGAAATGATTGAACAAAATAATAATAAAAAAAAAATAATGAATTCAGATTCCAATTGACGGGGTGTTAAATGAAATGATCTGGTATTAAATAAAATGATTTAAAGAACAAAACGTAATGATGATATCTGCTCCCAAATGACGTGGTATTAAATAAAATGATGTACTCTAAAATGAAATTATTTAACTCAACAAATGAAATCATGAATTTAAATTCCAAATGATCTGGTATTAAATAAAATGATTTAAAGAACAAAAGGGATTTATGGATTCTGAATCCAAATGAAGTATTATTAAATAAAATTACGTAGTATGAAATGAAATGATTTAACCTAACAAATGAAATGATGAATTCAGATTCCAAATGATGTTGTATTACATGAAATGATTTAAAGAACAAAACGGATTGATGAATTCTGATTCCAAATGATGTGGTATCAAATGAAATAATAGAGTCTAAAATGAAATGATTTAACCCAAAAAATGAAATGATGCATTCAGATTCCAAATGATCTGGCGTTAAGTGAAATGGTCTGAAGAACAGAATGGAATGATCAATCCATATTCCAAATGACGTGGTCTTAAATGAAATGAAACGGTCTGACTCGAAACAGCGTTACAATGTAAATCATCTAGCGTAAATCCAAACGAACACATGGGGTCGCTGTTATCTATGACGTATGAGTTCAGCACGCCCAAACGAATAATCTCCAGGCGTATTTACAGCATTCGGCTGAGATTTTTGCAGACGACATTGGACAGCAAAGGTAAGTGTTTCTTTTCGTATGATATAAACATGAACTATGTTTTCCAATCAGCATAAAGTGACTTTATCCACATTAATGAATGTGCGTGTATATTTTTCTTTTTTAAGTTCTGCCCTGTACTGCGCGAGTTTCCAAGGCTCCAACAAAGCTAGATCTATCAACTAAAGAGATTAAATCTGGATCTTATTTGATCAGTATTAATTACCATGTTTAATGACCTTACGTAGCATACACGCTAAGCCCAAAATTTGTTGCCCGCCACTTTTTGTATATATTACATTACCGACCGTACGTGCATACGCATTATTCGTCCAAGGTCTATAGGTTATCAATTCTTCTCGCCCCCATATTAGTATTTGTTTTTTTATTTTCTTTTACCTCCAGGAGAGCGAATATAATTTTTATTAGATTCCCTTATTCACGAGTTTAGTGCATTTGAAACACCCCACTCTGCTATCCAAATGTATTGAATTTTTTGGGGACGGGGTGGGGTGGGGTGTAGTCATATATTTTGAAAGAAATTAATACTTGGACAAAAAACATTTGCCCCCTTTGGAGTGTGTTATGACGAAAAAGAAGCACGGATCATACTTGAATATACCCAAAATTTAGCAAATGATGTTTGAAAATATCAAGGAAAGGTGATTGATTCTATCAGAATTAAAAAAAAACAACAAACAACAGCATCAACGATTTTTAAGTGATAGCACGTAGCCCTTAGGGTATAAACGCTCTCTCTCTCTCTCTCTCTCTCTCTCTCTCTCTCTCTCTCTCTCTCTCTCTCTCTCTCATAGAACGATCTAAGCTTTGGCCTTCTGCTTTCTGTTGACTGCTGGACCAATGTTAGATTTTACCTGCTATCCATCGATTTAAGTAGCATCTATTTGGTGTTTATTTGTACCTAGTTCAATTGCCTGTCCTAGGACGGGAGTGATAAAAGTAAGTTTCAACATAAAAAAAATTAAAAAAGTAAACCCAAAAAAAATAATTAATGGGATGAGCGAGTTTAAAAGATAGTTTGAATTTAAAAATACAAGAAAAGGTATTTTAAAAAATTGCGACCTCTTGTTTGGCAGACTGACACATAGAAAGATAAATGTGGGTATTAATATATTAAGGCTAGCAATTGCTCGTTCTAGGACGGGAGTGATACATTTTCAAGATAAAAATAAAAAATTTTAAAAAAGTAAAAACAAAGTGGGATGAGCGAGTTTAATGGAAAGTTTGAACATAAAAATAGCAAAAAGGTATTTTAAAAATTGGGATGCCGCAGCGAGTTACGAACTCTCGACCTATTGTTTTGCAGCTGGGATACGCAGATAAATGTGGGTGTTTATATATGAGACTTGGTTAATTGCCCGTCCGAGGACGCGAATATACCAAAAAAAAAAAAATTAAAACATTTTTTTAAAATATTTGGGATGAGCGAGTTTAAAAGAAAGTTTGAACATAAAAATACAAACAAGTTTTAAAACAAATGGGATGCCGCCGCGAGTTTCGAAACTGGCGATCTCTTCTTTGGTGGCCCAGACACATGTGGGTGGTTATATTGAAGATTGTATGCACTCGCGATATTTCCCTGGAGAATGAGAACGCTTTCATGGATATGAATATGCATTTCTCAAAATTCACTAAAGGGTTTACTGTCCATGGAACTGAAAGCTCTTCATTTTGATTTATATTTTCGTCATAAGTTTGAAAATTTCGCGAAAAACTTAAAAACACAGTTTCTTTCTTTCTTTCCATGAAAAGATTTATATAGGAGGAAGGACAGAATCACGAGGATTCCATGTATTAATGTAAATAGTTATTATCGATATGTGTTTACATACGTATGTGTGCGTCTTTTGTGTATTTTTAGGTCAGTCGCTGCTGTCCTGTCACTGTATAGTTTGGAAAGCAGATATCTTTGAGTATGAAGATAATTACATTGTCCGGCAATTTAAAGAATTTATTTTGTCTTACATGCGAATCAAATTTGAGGCATATGTATCACTTTTCTACTTTGATGTCATTGGCAGTGCGATCAAGAAGAAAATATAATAATAATAATAATAATAATAATAATAATAATAATAATAATATGTTATGTCAAAAGTAACAAATTGTCCTGGCCACAACAGCAATGCATTCCAAGACGAAAGCATATGATCAAAATTGATGCGAACCTTGTGCATGGAGCATTTGTGCAACGAGTTGTAGCAATTGGCATAATGGTTAAATTATTCTTTTGTAGTTTCTATTTCTGTCCACATTTCATCTTCTTTATCAGCCAAAATTTTAGTCTTTTATCTTCCAATATATAAAACCTAGTACCAAAATAATAACTTTTGTATTTTATATGAATATCTAGTTTGACTGAATTATCAATGTCAGGTAGTTTTATAATTCCATTCCAGTTTTCCATCTTCATATTATTTCTGGTGCGTCTACATTTTTAATAAAATCGACGATGGAACTATTATAGTGACGTATGGTTTTGTAAAGTTCCTCTTAAATTGTGAAAACAGAAAATATTTTCCGAGAATCATAGAGACATGATACTGGGATAATTCAGACAGAAGAAAAGAAATTGATTCCATTGCTGTCTTTCTTTCGATGTATGTTTCTTCACTGTATGACTTCCAGATTTGTAAAGTGGTATGTGATGAGCCCTTTGAAAGACAAACGGTCCACATCTTCAAATAGATCAAACAAATCAAAAACGTGGAAAGTGTATCAACAATTAGCATCTCTTGATACTTTAAGTTGGGGTCTATATGAAGTGTTACAACTCTATTGTGTTAACCTAAGTAACAGAAACAAGCGAAACCATTAAGTTTAAGAAAAGCTAACTTTGTGCACCATCAACAGTTCAATTATGTCAAGTAAATTCTTGTCCTTCTTCTTCTTCTTCTCATTATTATTATTGGTGAACGTGGTTTTTGTGCTGCTGTTGTCTTTAATTTATTCTCTTGATATTGGTTTATTGCGGTACTGTACACCTAAGAGCTGTTCTCCGCCTTTTTTTCTGACATGCCTGGTGGCACCACAAGTTATGTCAGAAAAAAGGCGGAGAACAACTTGTTGATCCAGGTGGTGCTAAATAGTGACGGTGATTGTATTGTTATTGTTATTCAAGAATAACTCCAGTAGTGATCTATACCTTTTTCATATATTTTATTCAATAAATTATGTATATATGTCACCAGTATCGCATGTGCAGGAGCGCACTCAGCAAATACATTATGAAAAGGAGAGCGATAGATGCATTCCAATCAATATGTAAGGTATGTAAAGCAAGTATGACTTAAAACGAGATGAGAATAATGTTAGCGTACGACATGAAATTAATATTACGTCTGCATATGAGTGACATCATACGTGATAATGCTTGTACAAGAATTTTTAACAAGCAACTCTAAAAAAGCTTTAACTACAGTAAGTCATGGAAGCTGCAATGCAGAAGACATTAGTGAGTTCGGGACAGGTCGCATATACATCAGGCCGATTCAGAAGAGTATCACTATAATTGACATAGAAGATTCCTTTGAAGAGTAAGAAAAGTGTTTGTCTTGTTTAAGCATGGTACCTTTAAAGGATCTGAGAGAACATATGCAAACTTGTCAGGTAAGTTAGTCTGATAATCAATGAATTGTATCAGGCATTTTGCTCATTTTAAAGCTTTAACATTAATCCAACAGTATGTTACCTCGTTTATATTCAATTCATGTATATAAAACAAAGGTTCAATTTCTAAGTGCTGTCATCTTCGCTAGCCAAGGTTCAGATATGATAACCCTATCCGCGCTTTGGCGTATCGGGCAGATATTTCTGTGTTTCCGGTCTGTGAATTTCACTGGATGCGGCGGCAAGCCACAGCATCCAATCATAATTAAGTTGTTAAAATCTGAATACTGTTCCGACATGATCGGGACAAGGGGAGCATTTCGTTGGGCTAGAAAGTGCCTGTTGTTTAGATCACTAAATTTATACGATGGTATCATGTGTGCAGAGTATTTACGCAATGTTAGGGATTGAGAGTGTTAATACTAAAACCGTACCTACATATCTTTTAATGATTTTCAGAAATCAGGAGAAGATACAGATTTAATTGAAACTTCAAGTAAGTTGTATATTTTTGAACCTAAATTTTAGATCTACTTGACTCAAGACCAGATAATTTGTGTGACGGTCTTCTGTCCATCCTTCAGTATTTGTTTATTTGCCTTTTCCAAGGCACTGAGAAAAAAAAGTCATATCACTTGGCAGATATTTTCATAATGACGTGTAATTTCTCCTCCATGAAAATGGTGCCCATTGCACATTCAAGTAACCTGGGTCAACCTGAAAAGGCCCTTTGTACTCAACCACATTAAATGATATTCACAAAAATAAACTGATCCACAGCAAAAAGCCTCCGTCACATTTTGATTGGCGTCTGACTTGATAATTCCATACAGATTATTTCAGTTGGATATATAACTAACTATATAATTATACTTTCCTGAACCTCGTAGGATGTTCTGAAATCTGGTATAACTCACTTATTATGATCTCCAAAGGGAAAACAATTTTTCATATACCTGTTCAAGTTCACAATTTATAATTTCAAATTTTATTCAAACCCAAAGGAGGCTAACAAGCTAACACATTCATTCTGGTCAAGTATCAAATAGCTCCTAATGTTTGTGTACAGTGTATAGTTCCCTGTACAACTGATGTATGATTTACATTTGTGTTGATTGTATAGCTTCCTCTACATTATATAAATAGTTTACATGTGCGTAGAGTACAGTATAGTTCTCTGTAAAATGTATATATGATTCACATTTGCATAGAGTGTACAATGCCTTGTACAATTGATATATGATTTACATGTATATAGAGTTTATAGTTACTGGAAAATTTATATATAATTTACATTTGTGCAGAGTGTGTAACTCCCTATACATTTGATAAATGATTCATATTTGTGTGGAGTATAGTATAGTTCCCTGTACAACTGATATATGATTTACATTCGTACAGTTCCTGCAAAATTAATATATGATTTACTGGAAGTAGACTGCATATATATGTTTGGAATCCACTAAAAATCACAATAGATCATCACTTTAGTAAAAAAAATAGGTGAGGCTCCAGTGCAGATTGATCATGCATTATATATTTTGCATTGTCTCCTTTACTCAGTCCACTGATCACCGCCCATGTAAACTAACTAAATATCCTGTTGGTGGAATATATTATGTGAGGTTTAGCTTCATTATTAATCCTCTTACATCCTACATAGTTCGATGATGGAATTTAATCATCCTTGATTAATAAATATGCCACTTGATAGCCATTCCACTTGTGTCCTAAATAGCTTCCAACTATTAAAATACAGTTCTTATCTGAAGCATATGTCTTGCAGAATGTATATGGTTTTTATGAAACTTAAAGGAGGACATAAAATCTGAATCGAACTATATTCATCTGATTTATCTTATGTTGCAAATATATTTTTGTGTTTTCAGCCATGATCCGGCTAACGTTAGTGAGCAGCCTAGTGTTGTAACAACACTTACCAATATCAATGAACAACATAGTACTGTAGCCCCACTTCTCAACACTGGTGAAATGTACAGTAATGTACCCATACTTCCAAACATCAGACAACAGGATAGTGTCGTGGCCACATTTCCCAACTCTGGCACTAGTGAACATGCTGGTATAGTAGCAACAGTTCACCGTACCAATGAAGAGCATGGTGGCAAATCAACAGACACTGGCACCAGTGAGCAGAATAACGATGTAACCAGACGTCCCAACATTGGTGATCTGCATCACACTGTAATGACAGATTACAGGTCTTCTTGTTTAGTCGACAACATGGCTGTAATTTTGGAAGGAGTGTAAGTGTTTAAAAACTATTTTTTGGAAAGATCTAATTATGAGATATCATGTTGTGTAGTGTTGTATAGTTTCATGCTTAGAAAAAAAATCGATCAATAATCTTTGATCAAAGTATATGAAAAACATAATTTTTTTCTTGAGGCCAGTCTGTGCCTTTTCAGCAATGCACTACTTTACATGAGATGGTGGAAACTCCTTTGTCTTGATGGGTCATAATAACGCATAATAAAATGCAGGTAACTATAATTAGTTCATTTTACATGCCAGACTACATATTTTTGTGCTAAGTGACTGTCTCTCTGTTGCCATCTGCAAAAATGGAAATATTTTCTTAATCATAAAGACTTGTTTCACACACACACACACACACACACACACACACACACTCCAATAAGCACCGATTGATACTTTGTCTATCAACTAGTTAATCCGGTTTCTTCTGCTTTGGTTATCCAAGTAGAATACGTTAATTCCAGTATATAGCATGACTTCAGTTACATGTTTTCAGTGGATATCTTTATTTCTCACTGCCCGATGCACATAATGATTGTTTGCCCTTTGAATTAGGAAAGTTAAATACAGTTGAACAATTTTAAGATTTTTAAACTCCCTCTCTCTTTCTTTTCTCTTCTCTTGTTTCAGTATGTGTTGATGTCGTCTTAGTTTATAAAATTCCACCTGAATTCAGTAATTTAAGTACTTTGACTTGCTCTTTTTTGTTGCCACAGAAAGGACATTCATGACCCAGTAGCAGTCTTGCACTACTATCAAAAATATGTAATGAATGGAAGACAGTTAGACCAGACATCACTAACTGAACCTCTAGAGGGTGAGACTCAGCCCATCAATGTGTCTCGCACGAAAATATTTGAAACGGGAATGGAAGAGATCTTGGAAGCGCCAAACCTTCTGGTACCCCTTGAGGTGACGTTTTATGGGGAAGAGGCTGCAGACCTAGGGGGACCAAGGAAGGAGTTCCTCACTCATATGATGCAAGAGCTAATAAAAGAAGAATGGAGACTTTTTGAAATGACTGAGAATGGTACATACATACTGAAAGATGACTCCGGTGGACTTGAAAGAAAATATTATTTTGGTGCAGGACTAGTTTGTGATAAGCGTTATATTAAACATTTCGTTACTTGCTGTAGCTTTAATTTTAACTATACTGGTCATAAATATGATGTGCTATCAATTGACAACATATCTGCAATGTGAACAGTACGCAGAGCAGAAGATGCTTTCATGTTAATTTTTGTGGTAAATAGCCTTGATCTGCAATTGCTAAGCAATCATTAAAGCAAATCATTTGTTGTGTAAAGGAATAGTATAGGTCCTTCATTCTGTTATTGAGCGAAAGTGTACTCTCTCTCTCTCTCTCTCTCTCTCTCTCTCTCTCATTGGAGCTTGACATATAAAGCGATCCTAACTGTTTTAGCAAAAATATGTTGGACATTCTTTAACTCCAGTACCTCAGTTTACACCACATTGTTGCATGCATGGTCAATACATTGATATTTTTTGCGTGCATTCATATGTCATTGTAACACCCAATAAGATGTGATTGTGATGGAGTTAATAAGCGTGAAACATAAAAATGGTTAATTTGATTTAAATATATATTTCATTTAATATCACACGCGCGTCATCTCTGGTACTTTTCTGAAGTATCCATTCAATTCTTGTTATCAATATTTTTAGGCTTGTCATTGATGCAGAACGGGCCTCTACCATGTTTCCTAACAGAAGAAGAATTGGAAACGCTCCTGTCCCAAAACTTAACACCAGTTCAGGCACAATTTAGAGATGGCTTAAATCGGCTTGGCTTTGTTGATGTAAGCATAAATGAGTATTTAAACTTTCCCAAACCTGCCGCTGTAACCCGGACCTATAAAACTCTTGTAACCTGTTATCATTATACGCTTAAAATCCTGGCAGTGATTTTGGGACTACAATATATAATGTAGCTTGTTTATTAAATAAGGATTGTAACCATTGTTAAATTATTTTAAGAGCATAAGTTCATCATGTATTAGATTATGTGAATATCAGCTAATCTCATCCAGCTTTATAAAGTTGGTACCCCTCATAGTTTCCAATTCTTGAGAGGTAAACTGAAGATGCGCATAACTGGCAAAGAATCAAACTGATATTAAAGTCTTATGTGCAAATAAAAGTTATGCTACAGAGTCCATTTTCTTATTTCAACCTTGCCAATTAAACAGTTTGGGTCAATTACAACCTTTTATGTATTGAAACGTTACTTTTCGGTTAATGCGTCGAAAGCCGTGTATTAAATATCTCTTCAGGCCTTCTGCAAGGTCAGCTCTGACAGAGAAAATTGATCCATATCTCAAAACCAGTATTCTCCGATATCGGCTCTAACAGAAGATTAAAGGAAGATGGTACATATAAAAAATTCCTAGCATACCTTAAAGAAGTTTCAGGTAAATATATAACATCTGTATAGATAACACGAAAGAGGTAGTTCTGAACATTCTGAGAGACGTTGGATGGAAAATGTTTGCATTACCTTTAAAGAGATGTGGAACTTTTCTTCTTTTACATTTACATTTCTATGATATATTGTAAACAAATATGTTCAGTCCCTTGTTTGTGGGAGCTAGCGCAATGGCCACATAACAAAGTTAGTATTTCAAAGAAGATCTTGAACGATAGGTTTGCATAAACAACACACAAAAAAAAAAAAAAACCAAAAAGAAAAGAAGAAAAACCAGTGCGTTGATCTTCAATGTCATTGCAAGATGTAATTATTTTTGCAAACATATATATATCCTTTCCTATGTTAATATGTTAGTACCGGTTATATTTCATTGTGTAGTATAAAAAACGTGACATTTCAGAAAGCGTTGAAGTCACGAGTTCAAATATATTGCTTTTTGTTTCACATGAATATATTCGATATTAACACATGTAAAGAAACTTATATTTAATTAAATAACAAACTTGCTGTTATGTTTATTATATAAAACTTACTCCTGAATCGAATGTTAGAAGAATCACTCTTCAGCACACAACCACCATCCCCTATTTTTGTATACACTGCACTGTGAACAGTTTTCTATATCAGCAACCGGCTATTTGTGCATTAGCAAATTTAAAACGGGGATTCCACTAGAATTCACTCAAAATAGTCTATATCTTTGGCCTTGTAATAAAACTATTATGACTATTTGGGATTCATTTCACAATACTGCAAATCATTTTTAAAAAAATTCATTTCGTATTCTAGGGAAATAAATTAGTTCTTGAATTTTACGGAACTTGTTGTTTTTCGCATTTTTCTGTTACTTGGTTTAAAACCATAGATTTGAATATATATATATATATATATATATATATATATATATATATATATATATATATATATATATATATATATATATATATATATATTGCTTTTTAAAGGTGGTAGCAGAGGCACGGAGAAAGCCAAAGTTACATTGGAGAAAATATTAAAGTTTGTGACGGCATCAGCAGAGATACCAGTTTTAGGATACCACATACCACCCAAGATTGAATTTTTTGATGATGGAAGTATTCTTCCGGGAAGTTCTACTTGCATAAATGTCCTTTATTTACCTTTGAGACATTTGCCGCATTATTTTCCTTTTTTGACTATGCATTTCTGAACAAATACTTCGGAAAAATGTGATCTGACATTTTTGCACTTCAGTCAAAATCTGCTCCAAGAAAGGGCATAAAAAAAGTATTTTATTTGTCTGATATTACAAGCATTGAATATCTGGCCATGTTGTTTTATCATTAACTTCACAGAGATGTTGACTATGACTTGATAATATATCACTGGGCGTTGGACAAAAATCTATATGTATTATGTTATATTCGGTGTGTGTGTGTGTGTGTGTGTGTGTGTGTGTGCGCGCGCGCGCGTGTGTGTGTTTTGTCTCTAATTTGCATATTCTCAATGTCATCTATATACAGCGATAATGATTTTAAATCATTATGATAGTACAAACTTCATAAAATAAGACTTTCACAATACATCACAATTTCATATGTACTTAAAAATAAGATTTTCTTATAAATATTATTTTCTAAATTCTAGTTGGTAAATGAATAATATTGTTACATTATTATCAGTGGCGTAACTATATTACCACGGGCCCCAACAGCAAACTTTGTGCACCGAATCCCCCCCCCCCCCTTCACGGTAGTTACGCCGCTGATTATCATGGTACAATCCAATACTGTATGTATTTCCTACTTACACGAACTCCGGGAAAATGAAAATATGAAAATCTAAAATTTGGCTTACTAAGAAATACTAACATCCTGTGAAATCAAATTTATTAATGTTATTAAAGAAATATAACAGATATTTCGTTACTTACATATATTTATGAATACTATTTCGTAAAATTAGTTTGACCAATAATTGTATGTGACTCGAAATCCGGACAGACACAATAGCTCGATTAGAATAAATAAGCATGAAAATATCAATTTCAGGAATGATTTTACCTGATTGTCATAGTTGTTAAATTTCCAGACAGTAAAGATGCAAATTTTATTTCAGTTATTTAATGAGAAACTGATGACCTAAAGTGTCAGTTCAAAATCTGGAGCGACTGGGTCCTGTTTCTCTCGGCACCAACTGAAAACCTCAAATGTTTACACAATTATATTCTGTGGAAACAACCAAGGTTCTCTGATTCTGGTGCTTAGAAAGGTAACCACCTCGCGCTCAGTAAGAAAGAATGCTGGGAACAATGCCGTCATTACAAACGTAGAGCAGCACTTTCCGAGAAGTAGCAATACACGAAAATACAAAGTAAGCAAAGTACCATAAATATCGTTTTCCTGTTCGAAATCACTGCATAACAGTTAATCATAATGCAGTCGATAATAGACAGTTAAACATCCAGCACAACAAATGAAAAGAATGCTGATCGATCTCGTCCAAAGCAGCCATATGCTTTCGACGAGGTACTGTCTCAAGAAAGTGTAAGCAACGGAAATGAAGTACATGTAAGACTATAGTAAAATTTCATAATAAAACATTGTTGCGACTCTATATGGTCTGAAACTAATCAACAGAATAAAGCAAAACCGTCAAGTTTTGTAAAATTTACAAATAATTTAGTTCTAAAATGAAACTTTAAGAGGAGTTGTATTATGAATTGTTACGTAGATGTAATTAAATTGCTTGTGTGTTAGTTTTAAAATTCTTTTTTATTTTATTTTTGTTTTATTACATTTTATTGTAATTATTTTCACGGGATTCGATATTCTCTTTCAGTAATTCTATTTATCTAAAACGTAAAAGATGTTACATTAGCATTATTTTTAGTTCACCCTGGTGCGTGGTAGTGTAAACACTACGCGAAAACGATTGGCTATTGCCAAGGTCAGTTCAGTCTACGTGTAGTCTGAATAAACAATGTTTTAGTTTTAACTTTATTTCAGAGTGAGATTCTGGATAGGGCTGTTCTTGCTACGTGACAAATTTCATATTTTCTATTGCGTTGTTCAAGTGTTAAGAGACCACGTGACCTATCACGCGAGAACGGGATGATATTTTAGTTGGATTTAATACACTTTCTGAGAGCTTTTCAGTCAGTTACATTTTTAAACCTTGAGGGCTAGAAAGGTTTCAATTGTTGAAACCAGGTTGTTTTTGAAGTTCATTTGCTTTTTTGGAATTTAATAATTTATTCTCTAGAAAACCAAACGAGCGTACTTTTTTTTATAAAAGTTCTGGGAGAAAGAAATTCAGTGGAAATTTATTCTGGACTTATTCGGAAATATAAACTGTGATTCAATTGAGGAATTGTTGCCATTTGTACAACGACCACATCTGACGTCATCGACTTCCATATTGGAACGTCGTCGAGATTCGAACCTGGATTCTATTAGAATTATTTAGTGATAGGACTTGTGTTTTTCAATCTTAGGATTAAATTTTGGATTATATTCACAGACCGTAAGTCCTATTTCCAATTTTTACATTGTTTTCTAGGGAAATAAATTATTTTGTTAAAATATATAAAGCTTGTTGACTTCACTCTTTTCTCTTTTTATTATTGTACGAGCCTACACGTAACAGAATTAAATCCAAAATAATACTAAACGTTCTATTCTAAGTCCAAATGAATAGGGTGTTCCAAATTAATTCCATGTCCTGAATGTGCTGATGTACCAACATTATTTTTAAGAGATGTGTGTTTCTCATAAACTCTTAGCAGTGCTCTATTCCATGGCCAGAAGGAGAGAGAGAGAGAGAGAGAGAGAGAGAGAGAGAGAGAGAGAGAGAGAGAGAGAGAGAAGAAAGAGTTCAGACTCTCTCAAGGAAGGTGTCACTCATAACGGTGTAGATATGGTTACATTCTTTGGGAGGCTGAACGAACTGTAACGGGAGCGACTGTAAGAAAAGACAGACGGAGACTTCTGATTCTTTTGACGGAACGAACTTTATTTAAATACTTGATATATATATAGATACATAATACTACATTGTAGAAATACACCTTATAAAGCCTTTATATTTAAAATACACGAAACACATATCAAATTATACTTTTCCTTCGAGATTACCAACTTCATACATTTGTATAATTTCTGCATTTTAGAATATAATACAGATAAATAAATCTCGACTAAATTCATGATAGCCAAAGAGTATAAAATTCAATAGTTGCGATTAATGCAACAATCATTTTGAAGAAATATATTTTACTAAATTTAAAAAAGAATACTAATTTGAAATAGGTTACTAAACATTATTCATTATTACTTAAAGAATATTTTATTTCCAAATTAAATCTTAACATGAAGTTGGTAGCAAATTCGTCTTTTCTAATAATAATTACCACAAATACAAATGAATATAAATTCTTTAAAACAATTGAACGTTCTATTACATTATAATGTAAAATAAAAAGAACTCACAAAAATGTTGCAAAGGTATGAATCTTTACCGTACAAAAAATCTTTAACATTAAAAAGTCTCTATTCTTTAAAGAAATTTACAAACACAAACGATTCTTACCTGTAAGAAAAGACGGACGGAGTCTTCTGATTCTTTTGACGGAACGAACAGATTCACGCAAGCCCGCTTCTCTATTTATACCATTGTGAACGTATGCCATGGCCAAATTTGGAATAGTGTTAGGCTTGTGTGCGTCCGTCTCGAATCAGAAGGATGCTCCCGTCTATTCTTGCTGATACTGTGTGTTACTTACGTCACCAGACAGACGATTTGCCTCATCAGCTTTATTCATTTCAGAGAAACGGCTGAATTGTACAGTTTACTCAGTCAGAAAAAAAATGTTAAGAATCTGGCCACGAAGTACTAACACAATTTGCTGACTCGATAGACATTACGGGAGGTGTATTTGCACTTGATCATAAGGGCGCACTCTTTATAAAATAGTATATAGTTGTAATACGAAAATAAATAATATTACTCTCAATATATTTTAGTGTAAATTACTTCCATTATGATTTAATGAAAAATTACTTTTAATACAATTTAGAGAAAATTTCAATCTTAATAATTTTACTCAAAAATTCTGTCCTAATAGTATTAATGTGCGACAATGGCATATTCCAGAACTCTTTTGAATGAATTCACAATAATCACAGAATAATATCACAGAATAATATTTTAGTACAAAGTCAGTGAGTTCTTTGTAATTTCAATGAGTAATCCAACTCTAAAATTATATCTAAACACAACATTAAAGACATCTGCAGAATAACATTAAACAAGAACATAGAAAAATCGGAATGAATTCATTGTTCAACTCCTCTGCCTTGTATACACTTTATGGCTCCGTCGCAATATTTTCCTACTCTATCTACATCTGCCTCGCAATAACTCTCATTTGACATTTGACAATATCTCCCATTTGACGTTTGACAATACCTCCCATTTAACATTTGACAATACCTCTCATCGTGACAGAACCCATCTGACTTCATCATCAAACGGGAAATTACCCCAAACTTATAAACAGGTTCATTATTAAGTTTGATTTTAAAACTTTTCAAAACATACTTATGTAACTTCATTGCAATCTTCAATCATGCATCAAAAAGTAAAGGCACAATATAGGTATAATTTAATCGTGGGGCATAGCAATATATATATATATATATATATATATATATATATATTACAGTCATACAGGTTAGAGAATATTTAATTTGTCCCGTACGGAGATTCGAACCTAGGTCCGCGCGTAAACGGCACCCAACGCCTTGCCTGCACACACCAGCCCATATTCCGTCACGACTAAGCACGCATCACCTAAAATGATGCGACAGAATCGGTGTTATATGTACTCGTGCGTAGCAGACACACTCGCATGACGACCTAATAATTAATTCTCATCTATCTACACAGTCATTCTGGATTCCTATGAAAGAAATCAAGGTATATAGGATTAATTATATAGAATTATAAATACACACCAGACAGAACGGAAAGTGCTATCCCTGGATTCTATAGAAGAATGCTTGATAATAGTAGGCAGAATTAATATTTAATACCAACAATACGACGTAGGGTGCCATTTACCCCCGGATCTGGGTTTATCATCACTTGTCTAATCACTTGTTATGTTCACAGTAAAAAAATCTCTTTAATAACGAACAAAGATTATGTTATTAGTTCATTTGTAATCTTACAAATAGGCAGTTAAGATGAATTTAATTACAAATGGAGGAAAGAAAGAAAATTGTCACTGATGCCAAGATACTACTTTAAGCAATTACAGAAAAAGAAAAATCGCACCATATAATTAATGTAATGTAGTCGTGTACATGAATTATTGATTTCAGACTTTCAAAACCTCATCTACAGAATATAAAGCATGCAAATATGGTTCAATGTCAGAAAGGTCAGCTACTTGAATTCCACGCATTCTGGCATTGAAAGAATTCAATTGTTCTTCATTAAGCAGCTCTATTGATGGCACGTCGATATTGTCTTCATCACTAGGCTCAGGTATGGGTGCATCTGGATCCATTCCATACTCTCGTAGAGCGTCCTAAATGAAGAAAATACTATTTTGTCTGCATTGTATTCATTCATTTTGTTTTAAAAGTTTGGCTCTTAAGAACTGACTTTAGCTAACAGAATGAGCTACGGTGGCTCAATTCTAAGTGAATTTAGCTAACAGAATGAGCTACGGTGGCTCAGTACTAAGTGAATTTAGCTAACAGAATGAGCTACGGTGGCTCAGTTCTAAGTTGCAAACATCGCCAACAAATGATAGGCTAGGAGAATAGCATATACTATCTTGAAGAACCGGCAATAAACAAATTTGTAATTCGGTCTCTGCATAGTAAACTCATGAAAGTTTTCCGTGCTAAAAAAAAAAGGTTTCTCGATATTGGACAAACAGTTTTCTAAAATTCTAAAATTTTTGTAGAATACTGGCTGTTAATTGATATAAAGCAGAAATGTTACAAAAAGATGTCCTTTAAATGTTATTTATATTGACATGCATGGAATTTTGCTTCTTTATAATGTTATTGTAATTTTTCGCTGACTGTAAATTTGGTATGATTTATGAGCTTGAAAGAATATATTTCGTAAATACAGATACTTTCCACTTAAGGAAGTAACACATTGTGAAGTTGTAATCATTTGTTATCACTTATTTGATTTGATTTTGGTAATCACATACACTGCTAAATAGAAGCGCGCGCGCACACACACACATTGATAAAAGAATGGTGGGTATTTTAACTTGCAGACTTAATAGTGCTCAGTTTCAAATCTCTTCAGTCTTTCTGGTTTCTTTCTTTATCAATAGGCCACACTGCTTTATACGAGGCAAGCTTCTCACCTGATCTAATTCTTCGAAGTATTCGTTAGCAATAACTTGATTCTCGTTAAATATACGCTGCAGTCCAAGTATAAATAACTGGCAGGGAGTCCTTTTGTTGTCAGTTCCCAATTTATGATTGTTCCATGAATTCATAAGCTGGAATAGTCTGTCATTTATCATGTTTCTGTACACATAATGCAAGCAGAAGACACGTTTCTCCGAATCTGGATCTAAAAAGCCTTTTACTTCCAATGATACGAAAAGCTCATAAAATAACGAAAGCACAGCATTATACACATCACGCCAGAGCCTCTCTATCCTCGTATTGTGGACACTTTTTCCAGTCATAAAACTTCCCCTATTAAGGCCCCGACGAGGGTGTGAGAGCATGTATTGAGCCACTTCACGGTTTTCCACACCCATGTCCGCTCTCACTCGTGATGGAAGGCCCCACTTGGAAACGGCTTCAGTGAAATGGTTTAAAACTGTTGAAGCCCTATTATCACAGTTACAAGCTAAGTAGACAATAAGTCTTGCGAAACCATCGATGCATCCGTGTATTACAAAACGCCATCTGCAGAATATATGTAAATGGCTATACACGTCAGATGAGACAAGAACATTTATTGCCTTTCATTATAGAGATGGATATAATAATGATAACACCGCGTATTATTATCTGATATAAAGTAGATCAATGACATCTTGCCAGCTGTCTCACTCTCGAATGTTGTCCATCATACCTTACAATCCACATATATAAGTGTTTAATGTAAACTTCAGTTATTATGATATTTGAAAGTAACTATGAAATTCATTATAATTGAAGAAAATCTCCAAGCGTTTCCTATCAAGTTTGCTAATCAATTTAATTCTTGATTCTTGATTCTTGAACCATTCTTGATTCATTCTTATTAAACATTGTATTGTTCAGATATTTGTAAGATTCATAATTAATGGTGTCATATCTTAATTAAACGTGAACACTAAATGACCAAATACTTATCCATGTCGATATGAATATCAAACCCAGCTTCCTCAAATATATGAAATAATATTTATCTCCTGTCTTTATATTTTTAACCAATGTAGGCAAAATGTTTTTCGGCCTCTGCTTTGTTTACACAAACGGGGTAATATCTAGCATCTCTTGGAATAACAGCTGTAAGACAACATGATTGATACTATACTTGTAATAATCGGGAAAATAAATTTACTCATATCTAATCAACATCAACATCCAAGATCAACATGAATTGGATATGGCAAATAATACATAAACAAGTAACTAACTGCCGTTGATGGATCTGATCTGACGATGCCCTTGCTGAATTTTCATGCCTTTTAGCATCATACATCATACACCATATATATCAGAAAAAGAGAACTGATTGAATGTTTCATGCTGTAACTCTTTTCCTTCCAACAAAATGTGTTCAGAATTGAAACGTTTTATCTTGGGAGATGCAAAGATATGGAAAATTCTGAGTAAAATTATGTGTCTTTTAATATTAGGATTTCTGGGCCTAGGCAATTAAATTAACAAAACTTTGGGGACTGAGAATTAGAGATTACTCACAACTTTATTGTTAGCACATGTCATGTAACTGAGTGGAACAATACCTTATCAGTTTGTGATTGCCATCCATATGCCACAAGGCAAGAGGGGACGGAACGGAATAAACCCTTCGCTTTACACACCTCAGCTGTCTCAATTGTTGTCCAACTGGATCTACAGTTCTAACCGCTCTCCTTATTCTCTCTCTTTGTACATGAATGCCTTGTGAAATGAGATGACCTTCGATTGTCTTTAAACCTAAAGAAACAAGTGTCTAAAAACATGACTACAAGCATTGAATTCATAAAAAAAACATTATTTATTTATTTTCAAATATAACATTTACAGTCTGTACCATTCCAGGATAAAAAAAAAATTAAGGATCTAAATGAATTAAAATTTGATTGGTCTCTAAGATGATTCGGTAGCTCATTCCACAGAATGACAGTTGCATAACTGCAATATTTGTTTGTTATACAGTGAGGACTTCATTCATGGGGCATCTAAAATAATTCACTATCTAAAATTGTATTTATTAACAAATATTGATTATATTCTTAAAACATATAAAATTATCCAAATATTGGGGAGCGCACACTTATTCAGAATTTGAAAGTCTCTGAAGTCATAGCCCTAAGCGCACACCTTCAGGGTTGTCAGATTTGCATTAAGAGTTAATGATAAATGCTTGTGTAAATAATCATACACACACCTATGAGCACGCTTTTGTTCTTGTATTTCTCAAGCTTAGTAGTGTTCATGTCGCTGCAGAAGTAGGAGGCTACGGGACTGAATTTGAAATTTGATAGGATAAGCGTATGCCTGTTTGTTGAATCCAATTAACTTTGGACCAATACGTTCCAATACGTTCCAAGACAGTCAAGTGCCTTAAAGCTTTCCCACAAAGATGCAAATCGATATTGCAGTTGGTAGTCTATGTCAATCCCCGGCAGTTTAATGATTTCGTCACAGTTTATGAAAAGCACTGCTTATGTTTCCACCTGTTTAACTACCATTCTTGTTGCAAATGAAAATGAGTTCTTTTCACATACGTCAGTTATTGTCTACAGTTTGAGCCCCATGCCGAAATATCTCTTTTAGTCGGCGATTGGGCTATATTTGGCAAAGTCACTGTATGGAAAATGACCAGGAGTCATTACAAAGTCCGGGTCATTAACTGATCTTTAAAAACAATTGGGGAAAACCAAAGCCCCACCCCATACAAATTTCAAAACTTATAAATGTATAACAATATATACATCAATGAGCATAAATTACATCTGTTTCACTGTACATAGAGGAGTCATTTAGTTGAAGAAAAAGAACTCTTACCTGAACGAGGAAAGTTGTTGATTATTGAATGTACCATCGATATTAGCTCATTATCTCTTATATCACTGAATCGTACACTATGAGTCAAGCTGAAGTTTGCTAGTCTCCGCTCTACAGTTCTCCTGCTTACCCCAAGCAAAGTTGCCATGTCTCTTGATGTGAAGTAATTTTCTGGAGAAAATTAATAAAGACTTGGTTACAAATAATTTTCCGAAAGCACGAGAAAAATTTTCCATATAAAGGTTTATGTTATGTGGACATACTAGAGAGAATACATATCGGCTAGTAATGTCTAAAACACCACATATAATGTGAAATAATGAACCATGCAACAAACCAAAGAAAACACAGTTTCTTTCATAATGTACGGTGGTAAAAGTATAGACTGTAGAATATCATTTGAAGTCTTTGACAGTACTATATATTAAATTTCAATAAATGGTTCTTTAAGGACTATAATATTCGCACATCCTCCCATTTATTTGTAACACCCCCCCCAACAACAACATACGCACACACACACACACACACACACACACCAATTTTAAAACGAAAAGGAATCAACGATAGGAAAAATTCACAAAACTTGGTCATTTCATTGATTGATTCATAATTTCTAACCTGATTGTCACTAGGGAGTCTCAAACACTGTCATTTTGTTGGCGTTTCGAATCAAATTGGAGTTTCTTAAGTAACATGGTCCCCATATTTGCATGGGCAAGTCTATGTTTTTAAGTAACAGGGGTAATGTAGTTCACCGTCTTATACAATCTTCAGTAATTCCGGAAATTTTGGTGTTACATGTCTCTTTCACGTGTATACAAGAGTTTGTTCTTTTTTTATTTGCTCAGTTTGTTCAGGAAATATTAAAAATAGACATTTTTACTGGAATGGACTGTTCTATAAACCAGAAAAGGACAGTGAGCAATCTGTTGCTTGTTTATAGAGAGAGCTTTTATTTGCTGAAATGCCAATAAGTCGACAGTGTTAGGGACCTATTGTCAACTGTAAGTTAGAAATTATAAATCAATGAATGAAATGACTTAGTTTTGTGCATTTTTGTGCCCTTGATACTCTTCGTGTTTAAAATTTGTAAGGGGGTACAAACAAACGGGATGGTGTGCAAATACTATACTCAGCGGCATCAGCTACCTGATGTTCAACATTTACTATTCCTAAGTGTTGTTCCATAAACAGTTTCAGTCCCGATACCTTATAATATTTCAGGAAAAAAAAAAGCATTTAGCTGGAAGAACAGATAATGATACTCAAGAAAATATGTCATATATTACAATTTGGAACACTATCAACGCTTTAAAAAGACTTTCCAATGATTTGCTTGCTTACGGAATTATTATCAAATATTGTAGGTCAACATCAGAAAAATAATGAAGATGGAAGAAGTAAACAATGCTTTATGTGTTTGGGAATAACAATGGAACATGTAAAATATAATATATAGTACGTAAGTGTGTCAGTTGAGTTATAGCATTACCGATGAAAAATTGTAATTGTTCCTTTCTTATGTCACAAAGAGGTCTACCCCTATGCCCAGTATAGACTTGCAAGGCTCTGTACTGGTCTTCGCTGACTAGCATAGAATTGATATAGGTTTTGTAAAGGATACTACGAGCTTTTTCGAGTACTTCAATCATTTCGACAGGCACTGATGCATCCTGGAAGAAGTCCTCCATTAAAACCTCAATGCTACGTACCTGAGTCCTTATAATGTTCTCTGCTTCCATCCTATTTGACATGCGCTCTTTACACTTTCTCAATTCTTCCATGATAAAGTTTACTGACGACACCAATCTTGCTGAGCCAGAATACATTTTTGGGGTAACATATATCATCAGAGTGAAACGGAATTCAAAAGTACTCCATTATCAAGAATAGCAATACTGTCTTTAGCATCAATTGCTTTCATTTGTCATTTCAGGCATACACAAGGAGTTGTGATGAATTGAAGTGGCAATGAACTGGAAATGATAAAATGTTTAAATGGTTAAAAAATTACACATTCCATTGCAAGCAGTCAAGCTATTACATGTGGATAAAGCCTTTTTCCTTAAACAACGAATTAATAAATGTGAGAAAGGCTAAATATTACGGTATTCTTTCCTAATTAATTCAACATATTTAATCACTTTCATATTTTATATTTAAAATATCACTTTTGAATCACGAGATTGTTAAAAAGATAACTCCAGACTATTTTGAATGCTTGTTGTTTAGCTACCCAGTCTGATCAAAATCGAGATTTCTTACATACAGTGTTATAAGTGAATATCGATTTTCATCAGATTGGTTGACTATTAAAATAAGTATTGATTACCGAGACTTTCGATTGGATCTAAAATAAATATTGCCTTCGACAAAGAGATAAAACCTTATCAGTTATCAGTGATAAAGTTGCACACGGGAAGGAATCTGCATATAATTAAACAAGTAAAAAAAAAAAAAGAATTCTCTTTAAAAAATATTCAATTGTACCAGTAGAAACGGGAAATAATTTTGCAATATCAACTTGAATATTTTCGTTGAATACTCCCATGCTGTTATCAGAGCTTTATCATCATTCGAGATTTCGTTCTTTCACCCCTAAAAGGCCAAAACTACCCTGTGCCTACGTGGTGCGAGGCTGATGGTTAAGGTAGCTGCCAGAGTTACCAAACTTTAGGGACATTTATTTAAGTGAAGTCATAGTAATATTAAATGCTGTTTTGTTATTTCACCTGCTCTGAGTCGTAACTTCAAAAAGTGTGGGCCCTCCTGAAAAACGAAATATGAAAAATGACCCGCACCCCACACCGTGTACAAATTTGCCCCCACCCCCTCCACACTGCAGGGGACGCGGGGGCGTTAGTTATGCCACTACATCTGGTATAGGCACCTAATATGTCTCATAATTAGCTCAATTCCCTGATCAATTTCCTATATTGCTTTTAACAGCTAAATTGTCATTTTCATATTTGTATTTTCCAGTTTTATCATATCCATTTGTTTTGGGGGGTTTTTTTGGTATGAAAGAAGACACCACTTGTATGCTTATATACGGTATATTTATTATCAAGGGACCGTAAATGACATAGACGGCTGTTGTATCCTGTGTTATTGCAACTGTGTCACGCACCAGCAATTAGTCTCGCATTGTTTTGACAGCAACAACACATAATAAAACTGACGTTAAAGCTCCCTCGCTTGTAAAGTTCCAGCTGCAATCCAATACTATGTGTCAATAATTTGATAACCTAGAAACTCCAGCCATTACTGTAAGTATTTTATAGCAAAAGTTTCGGGAGGCAGATTTACACCGTATGTAACCGTATTTATATATACAATTACGCCACCTTAATGGATCAAAGAGATTAGCCGACTCTTCTTCTGGTGCTGTGCTGTTATTGTCAATCACTGATCAAAGTGGGTGGGGAGTACCATCGCATGCAAAGAATAGATTGGCTTTTTACAGATTGATGCTGAGACAGTTAACTGTCATGACTTGAAGCATTTAGTTTTACAGTTTGTCTGTACCTGATTACTGACAAACCCATTTTGTTCCCGTACAGTGACAAGTTTTACCGGTAAAAACCGGCATATACCGGTCTAACGGAATCTAGGTTCGATTCCTACCATCGGATCAACCCAAGTTGGATGCCATGGTGTGTCACTGGTGAATGCACTTTCTTTTATTTGCGTCATCATGCTCCAAACCTCTTGTATCGCTATGACGAAGTACCAAAAATAATCTTGCAATGTGAGGAAAAGGCAAAAAGAAGCACAGTTTATCAAATTCGACGATTTTCGGTAATTTCAATTAATGCTTCTCGCCATCCGTGCCGTTTTTTTTTTTCTTTTCATGAAACACTTCCGAGGATGCAACTGTTTATTTGTCACTTTTTCATTTCTTTCGCGATCTGTCCCAGACCCACCCTCAACATTAGATGAAGTTTCAGAAAACATAGTAAAAATGTTCAAATAACCTTTTGTACTTGCGAAGCGCAGTTGTCCACACTTACCTGCTGGACTATTCAATGTAAAATGAAATATATGTTTTGCTATCTTAAGTATGTTAATGCAAACTCGAATATGCTTCAGTATTCATATATATAGTGCAGGACAGTTAGGTGTACATATAGCACAGCACAATAAGATGTACATATATATAACCATTATGCCATTGCTACAACTCGTTGCACAAATGTTCCATGCACAAGGTTCGTGTCAATTTTGATCATATGCTTTTGTAAACTTCCATGTTAATGTTCATTTCAAAAACTTTATTTTATTTTTATTTTTATTTTATTATACATTATTTATTTTAGTATAATATTTTAATGGCCACAGTCTCTTCATTGTTAGTCATATATTATTACCGTTTGCTGATAATACACTTTTAATATAGCCAAAGACAATTTCATGCCTAAAGTACTACTTCCTTTATGTACTTTGATCAAGAAGTGAGCAACATATAAGAAATAAAACAACATATATACTGAGTTTCTTGATATGTGGAAGTCTGTGAAACTGACAGGATTATACGTTTTTGGAGATAGCGCTGTTATTGTTTGATCTAAAAATGAGTCAGTACTGAAAGTTAGAAGCTACCACGACAATAAATAAATAAATAAATAAATTTATCTATTTATTCTTCTTGTTCTTCTTCTTCTTCTAATTATTATTATTATTATTATTATTATTATTATTATTATTAGAAGAAGAAGAAGAAGAAGAAAATCAAGAACAAGAAGGAAATGAATTATCTAAAATGATATAATAGTATGGTGATGGCAAGAATGACAATAGCGCTGCTAATGTTAATAATGATGATGTAGCTGGAGGTCGCTTATTTTGTGGGTGAACATTATTTCTTAACCTCATTGTATATATTCATGATCACCAGGCATTGCTACAAAAAAAAAAAATAAATAAATAAAAAAAATACCCCCAACCTCTTCTGTTAAAACACTTTCGGGAACCGAAGAAAATTGGACTAAAATATCTGATGAAGAGGTACAGTGTTTTTGTGGAAACTGGATTTTATATTTGTGTGTATGTGACACAATTACACAACGTGTCAATCATTTTTTCACAATTCAGCAGATTATCACATATTCAGCCAAGGGTCATTCACCCTAGTTACCTTATGTTTTATCGTCTTGGAATGTATTGCTGTTGTGGCCAGGACAATTTGTTACTTTTGGCATAACATATTATTATTATTATTATTATTATTATTATAGTAGTAGTAGTAGTAGTAGTAGTAGTAGTAGTAGTAGTATCATTATATTGTCTTCTTGTTCGCACTGCCAATGACATCAAAGTAGAAAAGTGATACATATGCCTCAAATTTGCTTCGCATGTAAGACAAAATAAATTCTTTAAATTGCCGGACAATGTAATTATCTTCATACTCAAAGATATCTGCTTTCCAAACATTACAGTGACAGGACAGCAGCGACTGACCTAAAACTACACAAAAGACGCACACATACGTATATAAACACATATCGATACATAACTATTTACATTAATACATGGAATCCTCGTGATTCTGTCCTTCCTCCTATATAAATCTTTTCATGGAAAGAAAGAAAGAAACTGTGTTTTTAAGTTTTTCGCGAAATTTTTCAAACTTATGACGAAAATATAAATCAAAATGAAGAGCTTTCAGTTCCATGGACAGTAAACCCTTTAGTGAATTTTGAGAAATGCATATTTATGTCCATGAAAGCGTTCTCATTCTCCAGGTAAATATCGCGAGTGCATACAATCTTCCATATAACCCACCCACATGTGTCTGGGCCACCAAAGAAGAGATCGCCAGTTTCGAAACTCGCGGCGGCATCCCATTTGTTTAAAAACTTGTTTGTACTTTTATGTTCAAACTTTTTTTAAACTCGCTCATCCCCTTTTTTTAAAAAAAAATTATTTTTTTTAAACTCGCTCATCCCCTTTTTTTAAAAAAAATTATTTTAATTTTGTGTGTGTGTGTGTGTATTCGTGTCCTCGGACGGGCAATTAACCAAGTTTCAAATATAAACACCCACATTTATCTGTGTGTCCCAGCTGCAAAACAATAGGTCGAGAGTTCGTAACTCGCGGCGGAATCCCAATTTTTAAAATACCTTTTTGCTATTTTTATGTTCAAACTTTCCATTAAACTCGCTCATCCCACTTTGTCTTTACTTTTTTTACAATTTTTTATTTTTATATTATTTTTTATCACTCCCGTCCTAGGACAGGCAATTGAACTAGGTACAAATAAATACCAAATAGATGCTACTTAAATCGATGGATAGCAGGTAAAATCTAGCATTGGTCCAGCAGTCAACAGAAAGCAGAAGGCCAAAGCTTAGACCGTTCTATGAGAGAGAGAGAGAGAGAGAGAGAGAGAGAGAGAGAGAGAGAGCGTTTATACCCTAAGGGCTACGTGCTATCACTTAAAAATCGTTCATGCTGTTTTTTTGTTTTTTTTTAATTATGATAGAATCAATCGCCTTTCCTTGATATTTTCAAACATCATTTGCTAAATTTTGGGTATATTCAAGCATGATCCGTGCTTCTTTTTTGTCATAACACACTCCAAAGGGGGCAAATGTTTATTGTCCACGTATTAATTTCTTTCAAAAAATATGACTACCCCCCCCCCCCAAAATGTCAATACATTTGGATAGCAGAGTGGGGTGTTTCAAATGCACTAAATTCGTGAATAAAGGATTCTAATAAAAATTATATTCGCTCTCCTGGAGGTAAAGGAAAAGAATAAATAAACACTAATATGTCGCTGCAAACTGGATTCAAGGGGGGGGGGGCGAGAAGAATTGATAACCTATAGACCTTGGACGAATAATGCGTATGCACGTACGGCCGGTAATGTAATATATACAAAAAGTGGCGGGCAACAAATTTTGGGCTTAGCGTGTATGCTACGTAAGGTCATTAAACATGGTAATTAATCCTGATCAAATAAGATTCAGATTTAATCTCTTTAGTTGATAGATCTAGCTTTGTTGGAGCCTTGGAAACTCGCGCAGTACAGGGCAGAACTTAAAAAAGGAAAAATATACATGCACATTCATTAATGTGGATAAAGTCACTTTATGCTGATTGGAAAACATAGTTCATGTTTATATCATACGTGTCCAATGTCGTCTGCAAAAATCTCAGCCGAATGCTGTAAATATTCCTGGAGATTATTCGTTTGGGCGTGCTGAACTCATACGTCATAGATAACAGCGACCCCATGTGTTCGTTTGGATTCACGCTAGATGATTTACATAAAAGACCGTACATTGTGACGCTGTTTCGAATCAGACCGTTTCATTTCATTTAAGACCACATCATTTGGAATATGGATTGATCATTCCATTCTGTTCTTCAGACCATTTCACTTAACGCCAGATCATTTGGAATCTGAATGCATCATTTCATTTTTTGGGTTAAATCATTTCATTTTAGACTATATTATTTCATTTGATACCACGTCATTTGGAATCAGAATTCATCAATCCGTTTTGTTCTTTAAATCATTTCATGTAATACCACATCATTTGGAATCTGAATTCATCATTTCATTTGTTAGGTTAAATCATTTCATTTCATACTACGTAATTTTATTTAATAATACGTCATTTGGATTCAGAATCCATGAATCCCTTTTGTTCTTTAAATCATTTTATTTAATACCAGATCATTTGGAATTTAAATTCATGATTTCATTTGTTGAGTTAAATAATTTCATTTTAGAGTACATCATTTTATTTAATACCACGTCATTTGGAAGCAGATATCATCATTACGTTTTGTTCTTTAAATCATTTTATTTAATACCAGATCATTTCATTTAACACCCCGTCAATTGGAATCTGAATTCATTATTTATTTATTTTTTTGTTCAATCATTTCATTTCATGCTACATCATTTCATATCACACAACATCATTTGGAATCTGAATTCATCATTTTGTTTGTTGGGTTAAATCATTTCATTTCACACTACATCGTTTCATTTAATACCACGTCATTTGGAATCTAAATTCACCATTCGGTTTTGTTCGTTAAATCATTTCATATGACACCACATCATTTGGAATCTGGATATATCGTTTCATTTGCTGGGTTAAATCATTTGATTTCACACTACATCATTTGATTAATGTAATTTTGGCGGTGACGGCTGCCCATAGATGGACGATATGTGGGTCTGATGTGACCTGTTCATTAAAAGGTGCAATTTTGCTGCATGCAAATCTTTCCGGAACAAACCTGCGTACACTTTAGACACATACCGGTAACTGGTAATAGCCATCTCAAGCGCGAAATTGAAAATGGCCACAGGACAGATGGTTGTGCTATTCCAGGTGGATTTACAAGTCACCAAACAAAGGATTTCATCGGGAAAGGTTATGTACATGTCACCAAAAGAACCCTTCACCTGACGGTGGGTGCACTGAAATACCAGTAAGTGTATAAAATGTACACCGATGTGTGCAGACAAATATGAATGCAGATAATTGCTACTTTTAATGAATAGGTGATATCAGCCCCTCAGCCGAAAACCAATATCATCGCGGGTGAAGGGCTGATTTATCGGCCTACACTGGAACCTGTCCTCACCCAGAACCAATCTGAACACGCGGGAAAGCTATTCTGTATAGGGTTGTTCAGCCGTGGACCTCGTGTGACGTCACGAATCACTACCTCATACCTAAAAATAGAATGTAGCCCCATCTTCGGACAAACATTACAATACGGCGACTCAGTACCATTACGTTTCACTGACAGAAGATGATGTTCCTAGTGGAAAATTACCTTATGCTTTGATAGAAAATCACTCAGTGGTGCAGCTGAAACGTTGGTTACAGTGCAGAGATCTCAGCATCAGTGGAAATCTAAGTGATTTGATCAAAAGATATGTAAAATTCAGTGTGTATATGCTGCATGCATTCGATGCTTCCAATAGAATGGTTAAGTAGAACGTGCATCGTGCATATATAATGTCTTCCCCAAAACAAACAAATAATAAGTAAATCGACCACCAAAGCATCACTACAATTTCACCCTAAGTGTAAGAGGTGAATTAATTTGTAAAAACAAAATGTTCATTGTATTGAATAATCAGAGCAGCAATGCAGGATATGCACCCCCCTCCCTTCCAATTGATTAGCTCGCAGACGCAAAATATTATCTTTCAGTCGGCTGTGAGAACAAAGATCTGTGATCCTGATCTCTTTAAAGATCTCTTTATCACTCCAAGCCCTTATGTGCCTGTAACATTTCTGTATCAAAGGGCAATTCAATGATGAATTAGTTTGTTCTGTAATATGAGGTATTTTTTTCTGTCAGTTAGGATCACAGGGTTTTTCCGAGGTGTGTGGCGTGAAAATTAAATTTTAAATGGTTAGATTGTTGTACTCTTTTATTATTATTGGTGTTATTAATATTATTATTATTATTATTGGTGTTACTATGATTATTATTTGTGACTTTTTCCGCAAGCTCTAACCTATCGCCGATACCTGTCAAGATCTTTGTTTGGATTAGGGAAAGTAACTCTCTTCACGTAATCTTTACATATCTAGAGTCACTACGGCATATACCATAACAGCAGTGTTTTACAACCATTATTTAAATGTAAAACCAAATGTTATCGCTTAGAATACGATGAAAACAACAAGAAGGTTTACTAAGGGCTGTATCTATGTTTGTCCGAAAACAATATGGCGGTCGGCGCAATGCCTAGCGGGTAAATGACATCATACGATATTTATAGCTGGCTGAACAACCCTATTTTGTCATGTCGCTGATTAAATAAAAAAACAACTAAACTTTTTAAACAGTTTCGCAGAATTACTTTGTCCCTTAACAAGTATAACTGACACAGCATGCAGAATACATTACAGTGAAATATAATGTACTTAATCATTAAGACCCGTCCTGTAATCACATAATAAATATACATTTTTGTGTCATGTTATGAAATAATTCGTGGCCTCGTATGCGAAACAGGAACAAAAGAATACGATTCCGTAGATATTCACCCTAAAGAATAAGCATATTTTTTGTGTATGAATCCAAGTAATGTACAGGGATTTAGGACATAACATTGGCACATCTTTTCAAGCCATACTAACGCTTTTCAAAGAGTCATAGGCACAGAAAAATACCGTATAATAGAAAATAATAAATATATAATGCTTATTCATTGAGTAGAGTTAGAGGACAAGGACCTAAGGTGTTGTGTTTTGCTAAATAACACAAAACATGGTTTGGTCTAACTACTTTAATGGCTAGATTACAACCGACTTAAACAATGAAAACACACGCACACTAGTTTCTCACGCTGTTATCATAAGGCATATAGGGTTACAACTGAGTGAGAGCCTGGAGCTGACCTTAGGTGACTTGTAACTGTCAGACCATTTGTAGCAACAGAATATTAATACTGTATATTACCACAACTCCCCCTAAAAATGAGTTTTGTGCTTTTCTTTTAAATTCACATATTCATGTCTCGTTTTCATTTTAATAAACTTGTAAACATATTCATACTTGACAAAGTTCTATTTTGTACATGATTATATATTTCAAATAGTTTCAGGTGAGTTGTAAAAGTTCTACTAATTGTAGTTAAAATTAAGTTCTAGCCCTATGACATTCGCAATCTTTTTTACACTCATGAAAAGAAATGCATGGTGATATATTGGCATTGCCACTAAAATCTATAGTCCTAATATTTTTTTCTTCAATCCAGTTGTTATTACTGCTTATAAACTGATGTGATATAACAGATGTATTATTATACCCTTAAACACTTCCAGTTTCTAATATTCTCAAGACACAATTTTTGTAATTGAGAAAAATTATCGAGTTCACATAATAAAATCTCTTTATCTTGCAGGCTTTTTTTATTAGACGTCCACTCCTTGTTCGAATCTCTTGTGTCTGGTTTGGCTCATTGATGATTAATGGCATCTTGTCATTCAGTTCAGTGACCTCCTTGTTAGTATCTTCGTATGTATCATATATCTCCGTTAATTTCTCTTTTGTTTGTTACAGATGTCTTCGGTTTCTCCTGTATATAGCACCAGCATGGGTTTTCACATCACACGACCTTGGAGTGCTACTTTTTCTAACGACTACAGCTGGTTCCCAAAGATCTTGTCTTCTGATTCTAACTTTGTCTCCAGAAGTCAGATTTGGAAGCTCTTTAGCTGTTCTGTCATACTGATTCTTTTGCTGATTTTTCTTTTCACACAGTTTCCACTTTAGGTTTCCTTCTTTTATAACTTACAGATGTAGCTATATGTTGGTAGTAGGTAAAGTCGATCGAAGTCTTCGACTCATCAGTATTTGTGCCGGAGATCCTATATCATCAATTGGTGCATTTCGATACTCCAATATCGATAAACATGGATCTTTTCCATCTCTCTTTGCCTTATTGAGAATTCCTTTGACAGTTTGATTGGTTCTTCCTGCTAAACCATTAGACTGTGGATACTTGGGACTTGACGTAATGTGTTTGAATCCCCAGGTTTTTGCAAACTCACCATATTCTTTTGAGGAAAACTGTGGTCCATTCTCACTCCTTACTTGTGGTGGTATTCCATGCCTTGCAAAAAATGACTTTGTGTGTGTGATTACTGTGCTTGCTCGTGTATTTTCTAACTTGGTAACTTCAAAATATCTGGAGCAATAGTCTACCATCAAGACATATTTGTAATTATTCCACATAAATAAATCTGCTCTAACCATTTCACATGGTGCAGTAGGTTGTGTAGATAACAATGGTTCTTTTTTATTTGACTTTCTGCATTCCTGTTTCCTGGCAAGTAGAACAATTCGATATTGTGTCTGCAATCTGTGCATTCATGCCAGGCCAGTACATCATGTCTCTTGCTCTTTGCTTTGTCTTCTAAATGCCCATATGACTATTGTGCAACTCTTTTAGTATTTCTTTCTGAAGAGCATCTGGTATTACAGTCTTCTCTCCTTTTAGAATTAATCCGTCCATTTCTGAAAGTTCATCTCTGCAGTTCCAGAAATTTCTGATTTCAAAAGGTACGAGATGTTTATCATTTGGCCATCCCTTTTGAATCATTTCTCGTAATTTGGTCATTTTATTATCACGTGTAGTTCCGTTCTTTACTGCTTCTAACTGTTTATCTGCAGTCTGTATATTGGACATGATTATGTGCACATAGCACCCAATTTCACTGTACATGTTCATCTCAGATGTGTTCGTCTGTCTGTATGCTCTCGACAACGTATCTGCTACAATTAACTCTTTTACTTGATGCCACGTAGCCCCCGCTTTGTTGAGGGTGGGTTGTAGATTGACGGATTGTACCTTCTTACAAGGTGTCGGCTTTGTTGGGTTATCGTTGTCTAGAGGGTGATCGCCTTCGGTTTTATTGCCCGGATCGAGTAAATATTAATATAAAGTGTGAAACTTATAGGTGGAATAGATAGAGATCTGAGCAGATATATAAAACAGAATGACACGACAGTAGTTAATGGGGATACTTTAGCGTCAATGGAAATCCCAGTCAAAAAGGTCATGGGTCAGTTTGGCGTCAAGGGGAATTTAACATGGGAAAATTTAACCTGGAGTGAATGAGAAATTGAACATAGCGACAAGAGATTGGGCCACTTTAGCGACAATGGGACCTTAATGTTAAAATAGGGTATATCAAAATTGGCGACAATGGGAATTTAACATGGGGAAATGTGTGTGTGTGTGTGTGTATGTGTGTGTGTGTGTGTGTGTGTGTGTGTGTGTGTGTTTCAGCTTAATAAAAAAGACCTTGTCTCTACACTATGTGGATAGTATATAATGTGTTTTTTTCCTTCCCTTCTGTGTTGATAGTAGGTATTGTGGGTTTTTTCTTCCCCTTCTGTGTTGATAGTAGGTATTGGGGTTATTTTCTTCGCTTCTGTGTTGATAGTAGGTATTGTGTTTTGTTTTTTTTCCTTCCCCTTCTGTGTTGATAGTAGGTATTGGGTTTTTTTTTCCTTCCCCTTCTGTGTTGATAGTAGGTATTGGGTTTTTTTTTCCTTCCCCTTCTGTGTTGATAGTAGGTATTGTGGGTTTTTTTCTTCCCTTCTGTGTTGATAGTAGATATTGGGGTTATATTTTCTTCCCTCTTCTGTGTTGATAGTAGGTATCTTTGTGGTTCTTCCCCTTCTGTGTTGATAGTAGGTATTGGGGTTATTTTCTTCGCTTCTGTGTTGATAGTAGGTATTGTGTTTTGTTTTTTTTCCTTCCCCTTCTGTGTTGATAGTAGGTATTGTTTTTTTTTCCTTCCCCTTCTGTGTTGATAGCAGATATTGGGGTTATTTTCTTCCCCTTCTGTGTTGATAGTAGGTATTGGCGTTATTTTCTTCCCCTTCTGTGTTGATAGTAGGTATTGTGGGTTTTTTTCTTCCCTTCTGTGTTGATAGTAGATATTGGGGTTATTTTCTTCCCCTTCTATGTTGATAGTAGGTATTGTGTGGGGGGGGGTTCTTCCCCTTCTGTGTTGATAGTAGGTATGGGTTTTTTTTTTCTTCCCCTTCTGTGTTAATAGTAGGTATTGGGGTTATTTTCTTCCCCTTCTGTGTTAATAGTAGGTATTGTGGGTTTTTTTTTTCTTCTCTTCTGTGTTGATAGTAGATATTGTATTTGTATGCGTTCGCGTACTTATGTATGGATAGTAGGTATGGTGGGTTTTTCTTCCTTCCCTTCTGTGTGGATAGGAGATATGGTGTTTTTGTTTCTTCTCTTCCCTTCTGTGTGGATAGTAGAGTGTGTGTTTTATGCGTTTGCGTACGTTTGTGTGGATAGTACATATGGGTGTTTTATGCGTTCGCGTCCGTTTGTGTGGATAGTATAGTGTATGTATGTTTTATGCATTCGGGTTAGATTCGCGTTCGATTCTGTGGATAGTAGGTATGTTGTGTTCAATGCATTCGCGTCCGTTTATGTGGATAGTATAGTGTGTGTGTGTTTTCTGCGTTCTCGTTCATTTGTGTGGATAGTATATAGTGTATTTTCTGCGTTCTCGTACGTTTGTGTGGATAGTAGGTATGGTGTGCTTTCTGCGTTCTCGTACGTTTGTGTGGATAGTATAATGTATGTGTGTTTTATGCATTCGCGTACGTTTGTGTGGATAGTAAATATGGTGCGTTTTATGCATTCGAGGCCGTTTGTTTGGATAGTAGATATTGTTTTTTTTTCTCCCTTTCTTTTGTACGTGTATTGGTCTTTGTCCCTATAAAACTTCCTTTATCCATATCAAATTCATTTCACCTACCTACCTACCTACCTACCTACAGTATCGCGTATTCAGGTCAGCCAGTTCAGTGACGTCACTGAAGCTAGAAATTTTGAGGCTATAAATATAGACTTGGGTTTTTCCAATGGGAATTTGCACAAGTTGTAGCTATGTTGGGATTGGTGAACAATTTCAATCCGTTTATTCCTTCTTGCCTAAAATTTTTTTATTCAATTTTATAATTTATAATTTATGTTTAACTCCCAAAAACATTATTATCTTACCTAATCTTTTTTTTCAGTCGGTTGTATAATTTGGGTAGGATAGATTGATGTTCATCATTCTATCGAAACGAACGCGAATGCATAAAGCATACACTATACTATCTACAGCAACGAACGCGAATCGAACGCGAATGCATAAAATTTTGTATAGAAATGAAACAGGTGACACGAACGCAAATGCATAAAATATACTATACTATCCACTGACACGAACGCGAATGCATAAAACTTTGTATAGAAATGAAACAGGTGACACGAACGCGAATGCATAAAACAGACTATACTATCCACTGACACGTACGCGAATGCATACAACTTTGTATAGAAATGAAACAGGTGGCATGAAGTCACGGTACTTGCTACATTGTTGCAAGTGTCCAGTACCGTGACGTCACCCTACCTGTTCCATTCCTCTTGTCGCTATACAATATTCCCACTATCCGTATAGTATCCCAGGGTGTGCCATTTGTCCGTATAAATCTTGTCGCTATACAGGCCCAATTTTCCCCATGTTAAGTTCCCTATGTCTCCAATTTTGATATACCCTATTTTAACATTAAGGTCCCATTGTCGCTAAAGTGGCCCAATCCCTTGTCACTATATTCAATTCCTCATTCACTCCAGGCTAAATTTCCCCATGTTAAATTCCCGTTGACGCCAAACCGACCCACGACCTTTTTGACTGGGATTTCCATTGAAGCTAAAGTATCCCCATTAACTACTCAGGAGCCCCCGTACATGAAAATAGCAATTTAATCAATTACATAAACAACCGTGATAATGCATTACATTAGGAAGATACACTTCTTTTTGAAATCAATCATTCACCGAATTTCAAACACGAATAGACTTATATGAATAGCCGACCTGTTTAAATGGTAGAATTTGTTCATCATAGAATCGAATGAACAATCGAAGTCATTGCCTTGTACAACTTCATAACCTGATTATTTCCGGTTCATTCCAAATTCACTGCAACTGTTCTCCAACTTCACTGTGACTGTTCTTCTTCGGCCTTTCCACTTTTCTCTTCTCCAAACACTCTATTTTCTCGCCTCTTTCGGCCCTCGAACTTTGTGTAGGTAGGTGGATATGTAAGTACGTGATACCTAGATACATGGACAGGTAGGTACGTGGATACGTCCCGTGGAGCTATTTCACCTTCCAAAATAAACAAAGAAGCAACCTAAATCTTCTGTCAGATATCCTACTGGAAATAGATCATTAGTCCCCTCTCATTATGTCAGATATCGTTCTATCGGAATTCAAACAGATACCAAAGGCTGTCTGGTCAAGCTAAACATGGCTAACCATAAACAAACCTAGTTTCATAAGATTAATGTACTTCCTAACGGTTATTTCAACCTGACTCACATTATCATCACCCAACACATAACAGTTCTGTTCTCGTCTCAATTACACAAATGAATGAATGAAATTCATTACATGGCTTAACTACGTCAATTCTAGCGAATACACACATTCAAGTCTTTAGCATATACGAAATCTCACTTCATGGTTTAACAACGTTAATTTCAGTCAATACGCACTCAAGTCTTTATCATACGTGAAATCATCTAACGTAGGCGAATTCACACGGATTCTCGTAACTCATATCAACTAAGATAAGGCATGAAATTCTTAGATACAAATTTTCCTATAACAATCAAGATGACACATTCAAACAATTCGTCAAACTTATATAAAGAATATCATTGTACGGATTCAGATAGATGAACTCACACAGTTGTATTCATATCAAGAAAATTGATCTACGAATTTAAACGAATAAATTCATGCAAATATAAGCAAATATATCAAACAAATCGTTATATTGATATCAACGAATTACATGAGATTGGCGCCCATACCTCGTGCTTTCAAGCTTTGCTCGCTTCTACCGCCAAATTGTGTCCGTCGACTTTCCAGACATCCCATCCCTTGGATAATTATTTACGAGTGAATTTCTTCTAAATTCAAACTCGGAGTCTCCTACATTTGTTTTCTCTTGCAGAAAAACGCAGACTGACTAAAATTCTGCGATGGGACATATTAAACCCAAGATTTTTCGTGTGGGAACCACGCCCCTTATTTAGAGTAACCAATCCGGATTAAATATATCTCCCGCCTTTTATAACTGGGCGCAAAAATTGTAGTCTGCGTGATCTCGAGATTCCCAAATAACTGATTCTGGAAAATCTCAAACCTGACAATTCCAATACAAGATCGAACTTAACCTGCCCGAATTAATGTGCTCTTCATAGATCGACAGAAATTTGTACCCTTACACTGGACAATACGTTAAGTCAAAACTGTACTTCTGCAGTTTTAAAAGCATTCTCAGTCTAGGTGGTGCGGCAGATAGAGGTTTCTTGAGGATTGATGCCAGAGGTTTATGATCCGATTCAACTTGTACTTGACAACCATAAGTATATTGATTAAATTTTTCGAGACTAAATAACACAGCAAGCAGTTCTTTCTCGATCTGTGCATACATTGTTTCTGCATCTGTCAAAGGCCTTGATGCAAATGCTATGGGTTTGCCTGACTGCATTAACACTGCTCCAAGTCCCGATTTTGATGCATCACAACTTACAACGACAGGCTTCTTAACATCGAAGTATTTCAACACAGGTTCTTTGCTTAGAATCTGTTTGATCTCTTCAAATGCATGTTTCTGTGCAGTTTTCCAAACAAATTCATCGTCACTTTTCAAAAGTGCTCCGAGTGGCTCTGTCACTGTAGACATATTTGGGATAAAGTTCGCTAGGTAGTTGACTATACCCAGTAATCTTTCAATTCCTTTCGTGTCCATCGGAGCTGGCATTTCTGTGATTGCTATTACTTTTTCTGGGTTGGGTTTAATACCTGATGATGTCAACATGTGTCCCAAGTAGCACACTTCTGTTAGCCCAAATTGGCATTTTTTCCAGATTCAGTGTCAGATTTATTTCCTGGGATCTCTTTAAAACATTTTTCAGTCTTCTATCATGATCTTCCTTTGAAGTTCCCCAATCAATTATGTCATCGGGGCCCCGAGTGGCCGAATGGTCTAAAGCGCTTTCCATTACGGATCACTGCCATCTCACATCTGTCTGCGTGGGTTCGAGTCTCGGATTTGGCGAATGTGGATATGTGAGAAAGCTTGCCAGTAGCTTCTCGTGGGTCGGTGGTTCTTTCCGGGGATTTCCCGGTTTCTTCCTCCACCATTAATACTGGCCGCCATGTATAGCCTATAGTGTGCTGAAAAATGGCGTTAAGCCCTACAACAACAACAACAACAACAACAACAATTATGTCATCTGTATCAGTCTTCATCCCAGGGAGGTCCTCAAAACACTGTGCCATGCGTTTCTGGAACACTTCTTGAGCAGATTTAATACCAAAAAGCATTCTTAGGTAACAATATCTACCAAACGGGGTGTTCAATGTTGTCAATAACTGGCTTTCCTCATCCAGGGTTATTTGCCAGTAACCATGATTGGCATCCAGTTTGGAGAAAACCTTAACTCCAGCCATCCTTGTGGTTATATCTTCAATTGTAGGAAGTTGATAATGCTCTCGCTTGATAGCTTGATTCAAATTTCACGGATCTAGACAAATTCGTAGTTTTCCCGACTTGGGTTTTTCAACAACTGCTAATTAACTGACCCATTCTATTGGTTCATCCACTTTCCGTATTACATATTTTCCGTTCCATCACTTCCAAAGTTGATTTTAGTGGTTCTCGTAAAGCTGTAGGAACCTTCCGTGGTGTATTGATAACAGGTTTCCCATTTTTGTCAATTGCAATATGATATTTTTGTTTCAGGCATCCTAGACCTTTGAACACACTGGGGAATTCTTTCACGATATGATTGTCCGTATTCCTGTGAACATTGCAAACATTTTGTGTTAATTGCAAATCTTGAGACGCTTTAAATCCAAGAATAGGCGGTCGGTTTGTTTTTGTGATATAAAAATCAAGTTCTTGATTCATGCAGTTTAATTTGCATTTGCCTATGACAATTAGTTTGTCACCAGAGTAGCTTGTGAGACAGGTCTTGGTTGGTTTTACTTCAACGTTGTCAATGTTCATTCTTGCAAAAATGTCATTTGGAATTATATTTACTTGCAAGCCAATATCAATTTTAAATTTGACACCATTGCCATGAAGAATCAGAGTGGCGTAGCATTCTTTGTCACTGATTTCAGTGTTTGCCTTTGTCACAGTTCCTGCAAAAGATGTTTCTTCCTCTTCACTTGAGAATTCTTGCATACCATGCACCTTTTTTGTCTTGCAGCATTTCAGAAAATGATGCTGTTTTTGACACCTGTAGCAAGTTTTTCCATAGGCTGGACACCTACCTTTTGCAAGTAATTTGCCACATCTACCACAGCTGAATAATCTGGAGCCTGATTTCATGTATGTGGTTTCCGCTTTCTTTGGTTGTGCATTTTCTTTTCTTTTCTTTTCTTTTTTTTTCTTTCTTTTTTTCTCTTAATTTTCACACCATGAACTTCTGATCCAGCTGTTTCATTTTGCATACTTTGAATCTACGTTGAATCTACGTTTTGGATTCTTCGTCTGCTTTGCAGATAGCCAGTGTTTTTTTTTTTTTAATATCAGCTGATCTTCTCGTAAAAGCCTTTCTTTTACTTTATCAGAATTAGTCCCACAGACAATTCTATCTCTAATCATTTCATCCTGTAGATTTTCAAATTTGCAGCTCTTTGCAATCAATTTAAATTCAGTTACATATTGGTCAACGTTTCATTCTTTTGTTGGATTCTTGCATTGAATCTGTGCCTTTCTACTGTAATGTTCTGCTTCGGAATGCAATAATCCTCAAACTTTTTGATCAGTGGACCAATTGTTTTCAGCTTCATTGGCCCTAAATGTAAAAGTGTTGTAAATGTCTCTACCATCCTGACCAATAATGTTTAGGAAAGCATTGAATTTTTCTTTGTCTTCTTTATCTCCAAGCGCAACATCTAAGTAACGCATCATAGTCTGCTTCCACCTCCTCCAAGTTTCTGCAAGATGGTTGGAATTAAAGTCCATTTCAGGTGGCTTATTGAGTTTTTCCATGATGTCACAATTTACACATTAACTTGAGTATTCAAATTTCACTGTTGTTATGGAGATATACTTCTTAATGGTATAAATCCAACTTATTCTAAAATTTTCACTTCTGACACCATGTTATGTTTTGCTAAATAACACAAAACATGGTTTTGTCTAACTACTTTAATGGCTAGATTACAACCAACTTAAACAGTGAAAACACACGCACACAAGTTCTCGCGCTATTGTTATCATAAGGCATATAGGGTCACAACTGAGTGAGAGCCTGGAGTTGACCTTAGGTGACCTGTAACTGTCAGACCATTTGTAGTAACAGAATGTTAATACCGTATATTACCACATAAGGTAGGATACTTTATAATAAATATAACATTGACGCACAATTTCAAACAATGGAAATCATTTATGATAAATTTATGATAAATATATACATAACTTGTTTGCGAGAGTATCGGTATGATTAGAGGATAGGGACCTGAGGGAGGTTGCTAATGTGGGCCTAATGTGGGCCTAATGTGGGCGAAGCATTTCGAACTATGGAAGGTATAAATGACATATATATATATATATATATATATATATATATATATATATATATATATATATATATATATATATAGAGAGAGAGAGAGAGAGAGAGAGAGAGAGAGAGAGAGAGAGAGAGAATGCTACACTATAGGTCAAAAGCTTTTTTAAGAGTCCAAATCATGTACATGGATCTAGGAGAAATATTAATAGAAGTATAAGGCTGTTCATTCAGAACCGATAGAGGACAGGGACCTAAGATAGGCCTAACGTGGGTGCAGCATTTCGAACCATGGAAAGCATAAATGATAGATACATAGAAAGCTTCTTTGCGACAGTATCAGGATATAAAGAGACAAGGACCTGAGGGAGGGTGCTGTAGGATAAGCATAATGTTGTGCATGAACCCAAGTCATGCATAGGGATCTTCGTGGTAGCCCATGATGATGTCACATACATGGGGTAGGCCGGGTTGAACAGCATCCCCTATATGAGGGTACGTTAGTCCACATCTTGCCATGAGAACAGGTGAATTGAATGAGGCGACTTACGGGTATTTATAGTGGAAGAGCAGATCCAAACGGATTAACCTGTTTCACCAATCTACAAGTGCGTTACAAAATTCAGTCGCAGCGCGGAGTCTCTCTTCCAATCAGAAGAGAGCTACGCGTGACGTCACATACCTATATAGGTGCGCTAGCGTCTGTGCGCACTGAATCGATGCGACATAGCTGAAACATTGCAGAAAATAAGAAAACGGTGGATTGGGGTACGACTGCAGTGGAGACGAGGAGTGGTGGCATAGCGGCTACCAAAGAAATCACGGTGATACTTCCAGAAGAGAATGATTTTATTAATTGGGATTTTGTCGATTTTCTCTCCTCCTCGCAAGAATTTGTAACGGTACCAGTACCTATACCACCTTCTACTTCCTTACCTCAAGTCGCGGGTTTTAGACAGAGGCAGAAAGTATAGGTACAACGCTTTTGAAAGAGTCCATGTCATGTAGATGGACCTAGAAGAAATATTAATAGAAATATATGGTTATTCATTCAGTACTGATACGGGGCAGAGACCTACGGCAGACCTAATTGATTCCCTCTGCATATATATATATAGCTATATATTTGCAGAGGGAATCAATTAGATTATATGCAAATGACGGTGGGTGGGTTAAAAATTTTGTATGAAAAGGAGGCTGCTGGAGTTCAGTTTAATATCTTTGGCGGCCTTCTATGAGAAAGTCGGCGGCCCTGTATGAGAAAGTTGGCGGTCCTGTATAAGAAAGTCGGTGGCCCTCAGTCATTGCAGACCGTGTTCATACTATAATGAGGGCTTGGAGATAAGTAAAATATCTTTTCTTTTTTTATCATTTTCGGACTTATCTCCACTCCGGGACAAAAAAATATAGGGAAGAGTCGATGTGGAGAAAAAGAAGAAGATTACAGAGATGGCAAAGAAGCACCGACAGTCACAGAGGCTATATCGGAGGCATAAACCTGAAAGTGTAGCGATCTTCTGTACTCCTTGATGTGGCCATTCTGCATATACCCTCACAGCAGCATAGTAAGGACTGGCTGCACAATTTTGGGGTCTCCGCTGCTTTGTTCATGGAATCAGACGTCTGTAATTCTCCGGCCTCTATAAGTGGATCGATATCACCGGTCTTCTTGGTATCCGGACGCCTCTGGGTGCTAAGTTTCTCATATTTTCTCTGATGATCACCGCTCTCAGATTATCTACGTTGTTATCGGTCCTATTTCTGTTGATGTGATCGATGACTGCTTCAACAGGAATCATGCCATAATGACATTCATACACAAACCTCGACACCAGCATCGTTTTTTGTTTTTTTAATTCCGTACGGACCTGACACTGACACGATGTGATCACCGCCTTATGTAGTTTCGAACTTTTTTTGTCTGATGTGTCTGACTCAACCGTATTGATCACTCTCGTAGCTGCTAAAGATGGGATGAGATGCCCAGTAAGACATTCTGATGCCGTGATTATACTATATTACATGTCTCTAATTACTTATTATGGTGAGAAAATACTAAGGCAGTTCGATGGATTCCACACGATAGATCCAGGTACGGAGGTAGATTACCAATCGACTCTGTTTGATTTTATGATGACCTTTGGACCCGACTAGTCTATTTTTACCGTACCACCCTCTGTACTAAACCATACTCCGGAAAATCATTCTAGCCACATTTCATATACTTTAATCTTATCGGTGAATATAGTTTAGTTCGTACTGGTGGCACTAGTAAGAATGTTTCCCGTGACACCACTATTATGCAGGGCATCTCTTCCTCCTCAACTCACTTTATATTTTCCAACAGTTAATTTGTGTGGATTAATGTTGTAGAACAAATGGTTTACTGGCATTGCTGCCAGACAAAAATCCCACTTCTCACAAACTAGTTTCATGGTTCAAACAATTACCTGGTCCTCTGTGAGAAAACAAAGAATAAATCTGCCACTTATAAACAAAAGAAAATGCCGAAACAACCAGCTATCCAAATTCATAGGTGAAATGAATACTGTGTTGAAAGTTACCAATTTGTGTTACAGTAAACTGAAACACAGAACTAAAATGTAGCAGTGATGATCAGTTACGTGAATATAATGTAAGCTGGTAATGCGACGTGTGTAATTAAAGAAGTGTGTCATTTCATCTGATTTACATCACTTCGTTGGATTGCTTATATCTGTGGAAAACGGTAACTCTCGGGCGCATGCGTCAAAATAACAGACCTGCTAACCCTACTGAAAAGATCGGGAAAATCCCGATTTATGGACCTATCTCCCGATTCCCCGATTTTTTAACTCCTCGAGAAAAGAGAAGAAAAAAAAAACATATTTTCTTTTGCCAAGGCATCATTTTCCTTTTTCCATGTTTCTGTGTTTGGTTTTTCTGTGTCTGGTATATTTCTTAGTACTTTACCATAACTCTTCCTGTTGCTGTGGAGCTCTTCAAACCATGTCACACATTGTGAACAACTGTCCACTGACAAAGTTCCCCGGTGGACACAGATTTCACTTCCCGATCATTACTAAGGCCTTATTACTCACTGTACACTGTCGCCGAAATACACACAGACAACCACACCATAAGCTCATATTCTCAAGAATAAACACCTTATCTTTAAATCCCTACCAAAAATTACAAATAAAACTCTTCTATCACCACCAGCATGTTGCTGATGATGACGCTGTTAAATGGCTGAGCACGCACTACACACGATAATACCAATAATAATAATAATGCCATAATTACAGAAAACCGTTTGAAAAACGTACATTTATTTTTGTTACTTCCATGGATCTGCAGTTAAAATTTTTGTCAAAAATCTTCCAAATCCATGTGGATTAGTAGTTAGTACAAGAGTATAGACACAAAAGAAATTGATAAATTATTTATACAGAACAGTTGCTTTAACTAGTCTACATGTCTACAGTAATTTTTGCGAATAGTCATAAAGTCCACAAATGATGATTGTTGTATTACGTGACTGTCAAATTATTATTTCAAAATTTTTAAAGTACTATTGATTTGTTCTTTTTAGGATGCAACATGTTTTCAAGTTTAACAAAATCCCTCTCCTCAAACATTTTTCATTCATATAACATCTATCAGTCACATCGATGAGGCCAGTTTATTACGATATCTTGAGCCATTTATTTTCAATTTAGACTGGTCTGCCATGTATGTGGTATCCAAATAGAATAAATCTGTAACACATAGTTTCACAATCAAGAAATCCGTCTGTTTTCTTAGCACTGTTTCATGTACATACTATAAATAGAAAATAAGGAAATTAGATGGAGCTCTAACAAAGAACACAGGTGCTCGTATTGTTGTTTCCAATTTAACCACTAATCATATATGTCATCATCATCATTGCAGTCCGTCGGTGGGTCGACGATGACTGTCCTATGGCTTAGGTTTCGCTGAGATGCTTCTCCTCCATTCCTCTCGATCTTGAGCCAGAGGTTTCCATCTCCTGGTGTCAATCTGTCTAGCTTTCATGTTTCTCTTAGCTACATCCTTGAATCTTAGCCATGGTCTTCCTTGATTTCTGTTTCCTTTCTTCAGCTGTGAGTACATAAGTTGCCTCGGGAGTCTCCCCTCATCCATCCTATGGACCAAGCCTTCTTAGGTTTTTCTCAATAAGAATGTCGGTCATAGACAGGAGTCCTGTTCGCTTCATTACTTCTATGTTTGTGACCTTGTCCTCCCATTTAATTCGTAGAATTTGGCGGAGGTGGCGCATCATATAAGCATGAAGTCTCTTTGCCTGTGTACGATAGATCGTCCAGGTTTCTGCACCATACAGGAGAGATGACATCACTATGGCACGATATACTTTCCCTTTCACACGAGCTGACACATGAGTATTGTTCCAGAGCCTATGCTGTAGCTTGCCGAAAGCAGTGCTGGCTTTTCCCAACCTGTGTGTTATCTCACTCTCAAGGCTAGCATTGTCTGAGATAGTACTACCAAGGTAGACAAAGTTTTTGCACTGGACTAGGTCCTCACCATCGATGGTTATGGGGGTTGGTGGAGGAGGTGTGCTGAAGAGTTTTACTGGTTGGTACATGCATTCTGTCTTACTGATGTTTATTTTCAGGCTGAATTGTTTTGCAGTCTTGGAAAACTTGTCCACTAATGTCTGCATATCCTGTGCGTTGTGTGCTACAATGGCACCTGTCATCCGCAAACAGCATTTCTCGCACTACCAGTTGCCTGGTCCTTGTCTTTGCCTTGAAGTGTGACACATTGAACAGATCGCCATTGTGGCGTGTCTGAATGTATATACCTTCATTTGTACCCTCAAAAGCCACCTCAAGCATTGCTGCTAAGTAGAGCGAAAAGAGGGTCGGCGCCAGTACACATCCCTGTTTAACACCATTTCTTACTGGAAATTCTTTGGACTGCACGCTGCCGTGGGCAACATATGCTTGCATACCGGTGTGGAGGGCTTTGATGACATTGATGAATTTTTCTGTTGTGCCTAACTTCCTGAGCACTTGCCATAAGCCATCCCGAGACACTGTGTCGAAGGCTTTGGTGAAATCTATAAAGACTACATACAATGGCATGTTCTGTTCCAAGCACTTCTCTTGTATATGGCGCAGACAAAAGATCATGTCCATCGTTCCCCTGACACTACGGAAGCCACACTGTCTCTCTGGTAGGGCATTCAGAGAAATATGTTTATCAATCCTGTTCAACAGCACACGAGAAAGAATCTTACCAGCGACTGATAGGAGGGATATACCTCTGTAGTTTCCACATTCCTTACGGCTTCCCTTCTTGAATATTGGCACAATACTAGCATCTTTCCAGTCCTGGTGTACCTTTATGTACTATATACTATGTACTGTATAATAAAACAAAATTGCCTGAGCTAAGCATCGGTACCAAATTTATGATGCTACGCTAACCTAACTTCAAATATCAGCATTGATTCTTAAATAGGTCATGCTAGAAAGGAGATAAGTGTTCTTCCTTGTATTATTATATAGTACATGTGTGACCAGTAAATTGTAAGCAACGATACGAGCCCCTGTGATGATGAATAAATGTGTAATCGATATTCTATGTCTCGATCTGAACTTGGAAACTTTTTTTAAAGGGGTACCCAGTTGTCCATTTTATTACCCGGGTTATTATCAATGGGCAGGCACCCGCTGGCATCTTTAGTTGCGACGCTACATATATGGACTGATACATGGACTTGTTCATGATTATCACACACACACACACACACACACACACACACACACACACACACACACACACACACACATTATATTCCATGAATTTCATCCAGGAATAACTCAACAATGCACTGGTTCACGTGTCAGAATAAACGTGCAATTTGTGCTTAAAGATACTGTACAAAGTTCGCAAAGGATGGATTTAGCACAAAACACAAATTCTTTGATGATTCCTTTTTCTCAACTGTCATCCATTGCTCTTATAATTTATTAAGTTACTATGATGTGTGGCCTTCATTCTCTCTGTATGGTGTTCTGTATATCAAATGATCATACTGCCGTACCCTTACAACTTGTTTTGACTTTGACAGGCTCATCCCTAAAACTCATCTCTAGACTTTAAAATTTCAAAATTTTCCATAGCTTCACATTTTATTGGTTAAAGCATCATGATTAGAAATTTATAAAATATTATAATATGATATCCATGTGATTTATAATGTGTAACAAGATATTTTGCTTACCCCAAGTTTTTCTGACCATCAGAGGGTCATCACTACAATCATCCCTCTGACACTCATTTAGATGTCTATAGATGCTGCAATTACAAAGTTCATATAATTAAATAAGTTTTTTATTCGATGATGAGAAACAAAACAAGAGTACAGTGAAAAGCATATTATACATCACACCATGTCTGATAGGCCTCTACGTAGATAACTTAATTTTTGACACCAACAGTCTTCTTTATTCAAAAAGCAAGTCATGCACAATGTTTGGTCCTGGTCTGTGAAATATTCAAACGTTTGACACCTTTCTATCTTGACACACAAATACTGCTAAAAAATGCCGTGCCCAATAAAGAAACTTAATCAATCTAAAAGGATACTCATTGAAGGAACATAGTTTGTACACAAAAGAAATCAAATAGTGGTCTTAAATTGTTTGAAACCAGTGAGTTAATAATAATAATAATAATAATAAGAAGAAGAAGAAGAAGAAGAAGAATAGCTGACATTTTCAAAATCTGATCACTACTCCTCCTAGATAAAAAGTCATATCGACATTGCCTTTTCACCAGTAGACTTCTTGTGACATCAAGTTGGTTCTAATCTGACCTTACATACGACTGCTACAGCAGCTATCTTGAAAATATTCTTGCATCTACTCCTCCTAGATGAAAGTAGTATTTACACAATATTGTTTGTTTCAGAAGGCTTCTTCTAGTGTCCACTTGGTTCTGGATGAAAATAGTGCCCATGTAACATCCCATATGGATACCATGGCCACTATCTTGAAAATCTTGTTACTGCTACTCCTCCAAGACTGGTAGTAACATTGAGATCAGGTTTGTACCAAAACACTTCTAATTAGTCCTACAGGAAAATGGTGCCCTGCATACATCCAGTATGATTGCCACAATGAACATATTGAAAATCTTGTCATTACTGCAGAACTTCTGAATGGATGGCCATCTTCTAATGGTGCCTAGTGTATCCTAAACGAAAATGGTGCTGATGTTACATTCAATATGGCTTGCACACCACAGTAGCTAATCTCAAAATCTCTTCGTTACACAACTTCAGATGTTGTATCTTGAACTTCTAGGAATTCTTTTTGGACAGAAGAGAGACTCCTGTATGTTCAAAAGCTCTAATTTTGATTTTGGAATATTCATCTTGAACTGTGCCAGGAAAAGAAGTAGCAGTACAGGTAAAGCATTACATACCATAATGACTGTATGTCTCGGGACACGAAAAAAAAATTTTTTTGGTCTCAAGATTTATATGCAATTAAAAAATTATAGCATTTTCGGTGTACAAACACTTATAGACATACAAAAGTCGACAAAATTGGCAAGATCACCATACTGTGCCAGTGGCCAGCTCGTGTTCATTTACTACGTCAATAAACTGTTATAAACTACTATGATTGTTGTTATGTTATTATTTTGCATGTTCATAATTTCCGATTTTTCCAACATGAAATAAAATAAAGGTCAATAAAAACTTCAATATTTCACGGGTGCTTAAAGAGTTTACAGGTGGCCGGTCTATATATAGTGTACAGAACAGTACTTACACGGTATATATATAGTGTACAGAACAGTACTTACACGGTGCAAAATGTATATCCTTGTTTATTCCCAAGAATACCAGATGCAGTTTTGCTTTATTCCTTGTTTTTACCAAATCTCATTCTCCCAAATCACATTTAAAAAAGACATCAATGGCTATTTTATTTATTTCAGACCTGCCAACATTGAAAAAACGTAAATCAGGAATCTGCCCGCAAATCAGCATTAAAAATCAAAAGGCAGGGTAAAAAATCAGGAGGTACAAGAATAAGGTGTATATATCATGATAAAGATGTTTACTTTTGTTATTTCAGTACATTGTATGTTGCAGATTTGCCAGATTTGCTAACAAGAATAGCTTCCAGGGTTGATGCTGACAGGCTGGCTCTTTGGCTGGTTCTGTATTTTTTCTGACCATTGAGAATGCTCTCTCAGCATTGCTGTTGCTGTGCAGTATTGAAAGTATTGATAGCATTACTCTCCCATGGGTTGGAAACAAATAGTTGGCCAGATCCATCCTTTCTTTTCCTGAGAGTAACAAACTAAAGGATTTATGCAAGCGTTGCAGATGTGTCTAAACAATCTGTAGTATTGCTTGAGGACCTGGCCTTTTTCTCCTACCGAATGGAAGGAATCAACACTGATGATCTGCATAGAGAGTTTTAGCTGTATCAAATCTACAATTTTGATGCAGAATTGAATGTGGAATGAGCCGATCATCAGTGGCAGAATGCATGATAGTCCCCGAGAGTGGATGGATGAATGAACACAAACTGCTTCTCCCAATCACTCCTATATTTCTGATCCCATTTCTTTTTCTTGGCTGTTGAAAAGTCATCAGTTACTTCCTTTTCTTCTGTTTTTTCGCTTCTTGCTGAGAAACTTATCCATTATGATGTTGGGATTTCCTGATGGGGTCGGATAAAGAGAACCACACTGTCAGACAATCTTCTTATATTGAAATCGGGTCACAATTAGTACTTCCAGTTCAGTACCCACGAATGTAGTTCTAGTCTATTTTTAGAACATTTCTTCCTCTCTCATTTAGGTGGTGATAGAAGGGTTTTTTTGCGCATTTTTGGTAGGGATTTAAAGATAAGGTGTTTATTCTTGAGAATATGAGCTTATGGTGTGGTTGTCTGTGTGTATTTCGGCGACAGTGCACAGTGAGTAATAAGGCCTTAGTGATGATCAGGAAGTGAAATCTGTGTCCACCGGGGAACTTTGTCAGTGGACAGTTGTTCACAATGTGTGACATGGTTGAAGAGCTCCACAGCAACAGGAAGAGTTCGTGGCCTGGCCAACTGAGACAAGGTTTACTGCACATCGACCCTGTCCTGTACAAAAGCAGTTTACTGTGGTCCGCAGATGACGTGGAAGGTTGAAGCCAGTAGGGCAGGCAGAAAAGCAATCTATATATTACATGCCCTAACTGTTAAGCAACAGACAGTCTCCAGGGTCTTGCACCTTAACAATGAAAATGCAAACCGTGAGATTTGCATCCTCCTCAATGGGCAGCAAATAAAACATGACCCAACACCAACATACCTTGGTGTAACTCTGGACAGATCACTGACCTTCTACAACCACGTAAAGAAACTGCAACAAAACTTAGCACTCAAAGCAACCTACTCCCCAAACTGGCTGGCTCAACCTGGGGCGCTAGTGCTCAGACACTCAAGACATCAGCACTGGCCCTGTTATTCGACAGCCGAGTATTGCGCTCCTGTCTAGGCTCGATCATCCCATACTGTGTATCAATCATTGTATAAATGTTTCCTTAAAAGGAAACTCAGCAAGCCTCGTCTTCATCACAGGACACATCTCAGGGCAATGAAGTTACCTTCATTAGTTCCCAAAAAACATGCTGGAGTGAACAGTGGGCCTACTTACATCCCTGCAGGGGGCACAAAAAGGGAATAAAGTTAGAATAATTAGATTACACAGTACAGTCAAACCCACTTATCTCGACCTCGGTTATCTCGAGAACCCGTATATGCCAAGCACTTTGGTCCTGTCCCGAAAAAGATCCTTCTTTGTTATGCTAATTTTTCCCCGCTTATCTCGACCACTGTTAAGTCGATAACCCGGTTATGTCGGGCATAAGTTTCGGTCCGAAGTAACATGTAGACCCTCTTAATTCGACGAAATGCAACTTTTAATGTCCATCTCAGAGAAATTGTACAAAAAATGATCCGGCATTTCTGCTATTACCGGTACCTCGTACAGTCGGTACAAAACCAAATTTTACCGATACAAATGTTAATCAACCAATCTCATTTATCACTTACACAGAGTGGAGACAATTATCATGTAAACAATACTTTAGAGTAAGGAAACTGAATGCATGCGTTTCTGACCTTTACGTAAGCTGCGTTCAAAATGGACATTATCGCATGTCCACACCATGACAATATGGTTCGTCCCACACAGCATCGTGAATTTGATCTTATCTATAACTCGGAAAATTATTAGGTTGCCATTATTAAATGTAGCTAAAAACACCCAATTTGTTTTACACAAAACAAATTCGGTAATAATTAAAGTGGTTTCATGCTTGGTGTGAGCGTAAGTCTTCAACTTCAGCATGGCTAGATCGATCACGTGACTCACAATAATCGATAAATAAAAACCCGTAAAACTCCAAACTAAGCCTCCCCCTTCCCCCCCATTGGTTATTAATTTTTGTTTTGAACAAGAGTAAATAAAAGCACCAATGGTATTGTAAAAATAAAAAGTCTATACAGCCCAGTATTTTTTTTTAATGAAAATGGTGATTGCTGTACCATAATTACATATTCTTCAACACAAACGGAATGAAGCAGAAGGCGACTGATAGGATTAAAATTTGAAACAGAAAGAAGAGTGCTTTCATTTGTGTTGTATTTATCTTGAATTTCAAAGTCTTGCAATCCATCGAAGAAATTAGCTGACTCTCCTTCTGGTGCTGTGTTCTTGCCGACGATCACTGATCAAAGTCGGGAGGAATATGGGACTACAACTGTATGAATAGAATAAGTTGTCTTCTAACTGCATGAATGGAATAAGATAGTCTCATACAGAATTTGATGTTGAGACAGTTAATTTTAAAGACTTGAAACACATTTTACAGTGTGTCGGTACATGAATACTGACAGCCCCGTCTTTTTCTGGTACAGAAGCAAAATTTATCGGTAAAAACCGGCATATACTGGTGTAAAGGAATCTCTGATGATCAAAAAGAAAAAAGATTGATTTTCACGCACAATATTGGTCAGTTACATTTTGCTGCTAGTCACAAGTCAACTCTAACAAAAGAAAACACTTTAACAAGAAAATAAGTACAGTCCTACATGTACATGTACTTCAATTGGCCTAGATTTTGGATAGCGTGAGAAAATCATTGTCTTGCTGAGGCTACCAAAGGGATGAGGCTATTCACAGGGAAATACAAACAACTTTAAACCACTGACATTGTTGCAGTAACTTATTGTTGGAAAAGTATATGACTTGTTACTTAATTTCATTTAAAAGACCTCCGATCTTCATTTTTCTCCAACCAGGCATGACTGATTTATTATTTTTATTGTGCATTAGAAATGCCATTTGTTTTTAGAAATAAAACTCCTCATTTTGGTACTTCAGATGCATAATCATTGTTCTGCAGTAGATTTATCAACTAAACCCTGATATCTCGGGACCCGGTTATGTCAACGATTTTTGACACCCCCAACGCAATCGAGATAACCGCATTTGACTTTTTTACTGATTTTCCTGTTGAATGAATGAATTACATGTCCATCCCGTTTGTTTTCCTACTTAATGTCATTTCATGTGTTACGTTATTATAGCATATCGAATATTCATGATTTCATTTCTGTTTTTACCCAATATAGAACTAACATGGAAGATGGAGACACTGTCCACAACAAATTGCGATGGTGATGAAAAGCTATTAATGTTGAACTATTCCTTAGAAAAAAATGAGAGCATAAAAATGATCCAATGGTTCTTCAACAATAAAACGATCATATGTCATTACTCTAATTCCAGTGGATTTCATGTGTCACCTACGTACAAGGACCGAGTTGAGTGGAATGGAACAATGGGGATACTCTTGAAAAAAGTGTCATCAGTTGATACAGGGCAATATACTTTATATCCCAATATAGCACTGGAGCAAACTGAAAATATGCAGACAATTTATCTTACTGTGTATGGTGTGTATTATGCTATTTCTTGTTCTTTAATGTTTGATTATATTTTGTCTCTATATGTTTCTTAAATTTATTCATTTGAGATGAAATAGTTACACAAGTTGTATTAGTAAATAATTGCTTTATATGAAAGTAACATTTTGAGGGAAAAGAAAACAAAACAAATAAAATAGAAGCTGGAGATGGAAACCATTGCAAATATCTGCACTTTAAATATTTGAAGGTTTAAGATCCTAGATGTTGCCACGGGGAAGAAAGAGTGGTGGTGAGTAATACAGCTCTTTCTTGTAACATAAACATCATCTACATTGATTGGCAACAGTGATGGTGGCAAGTAATCATATTTGATATAATTTTCTATCAGGATGAAAGTTGAATAGATGACAATGAAGGTTTCTTACCCCAAATACTGCCTTGATGGTGGAGGTGCCAAAACGTGGATATTTGTGACTGCCTCCACCTCCAGTTTCAATTTTACAAAATTACTGTTGTAATGATATATTTTCATGTTACAGAACCACCAACATACAACTGCAAGCCAATTATAACAATTCTTTCTACGAATGTTATATTGTGTTCAACAAATACTTGTGGAAAATCAGAGTTTTCACCTGAATGGAGAATTTTTGGAAGAAGAGATCATGTGGTATGTCATGTAAATGCTTGTAGGGATTTATCATGTAGTATTTGTTACGACTCTGTTGTCTTAAACTAAGTAACAGAAGAGAGCAAACACTAACAAGTCTAGCAGATTTGAAAATATAATTTATTTCCCTAAACTACAAAGTGAAAAATAAAAAAGTAAACTTTTCTTTCAGTATGGTGAATGAAATCCTAAATAGTCCTAAATGTTCTATCAATTCTAAAAGTAGTGAATAATCCAAATGAGTTCCAGTGGTATTCCGAATATTGTTCACTATTGTACAGATGTACCAAAAATTCTGATGAATCACGATGATATAACCCAAAAATATCTGTAAACGAATCTACATTAATTCCAAAGTTATAGTTCCAAGTAATCAGAGCAATTTGTAATTCCAGTGAATAAATTAAATAAATGAATCCTCTCAAATTGTTCAGCAAATGTCTCCCAAGACTGATATTATGCTATGAATACTTGATTCTTAAATAAACATCTCTTATATTGATAACAAAGTCGTAATACAATTTAAAGAAGCATATTCATTCAAGAATGATTTGAAGTGGTAAACAAGGTTAGGTGCTTTACACCAACCAAATAGGAAATATGCCAGCTTGACCTTTCAAGAACTCAAGTCCTGAAGTCAGATCATATGATGTAGGCTTGGATCATGAGTACAACTCAACCTTGAAACTATTGAATACATTTTACTCACTTAATATAAGAATATCCTCTTCTTTAAAGTGCAGATCTAGGATCATATAGAAAATTTGTATTAAAAATGTTATTAATTAAATAACCCTTTCAAACTATTATTTTGAAAATAAAACACGTAATATAGATACACATAACAATTACTAATTGCTACCAATAAAATTCAAACTGCAATTTACACCATAAAGAATTAGTGTGAAGAAATGACAAATACGAGTGAAATATCTTCAACAAGTTTGATTACCCCTTCCTTAAAATTTTAATGAATGAAACTAACTTCAGTTTAAGTAAATTATTTTTTGGTTATCGAGCCAAACCCCACCAGTTGGACCTCCTTAGTAAAATAATAATTGCACTGTGTAGAACTATTGCAAAGAAGGGAAGTTGCATTCATCTTCTTTTTTATCATATATCAAAAGACTATCCTTTAATTACCAGTCAATGCAACTCTCTTTTCCATTTTAATATTATTTCAATATCCTTTGATAATATGTTACTGTGGTAGAAACAAATGATAAATTATTTATAGCTGGAGTGTATTATGCATAGCTGCCAACCCTCACGATTCTGGCGAATACATCAAGATGAGAGAGAGTAAGAAGCCATTGAGCTTTGTGGGGTTTGGAACCGCAGTTTGTGAAACTGAACTGGAGGTAATTAAGGTCTAAGTGTACTTTTAAAACTTTTTAGTTGAACATAGTGTTTACTGTCACTACATCAGTCTCAAATGTACCTTCTGAACTTTTTAAATGCATGTTTTCCAACTTTACCATAGCATTACGTGATATTGTGTTACACCTCACTGAAAACTGGTTGAACTTATGGAATATAAATCTGCTGTCTTACTGAGGTCTTGTTAGGGTTGGCAGGTCTGCTTTTCTGATGGAACTCTCTAAATTATCATCTTATTTGTGGCATTAGTTAATGTTCTTTTAAATTGGTGCTTGCTGAAGAAGTTGTCACTGACATTGTTTCTATCAGATACATTAAAAATGTTATAACTTACAAATGAGGACAAAGAAATATTTGGACAGAGTTAAGATGCTCATATAACAAAATCCAGATGGAACAATACCAACAAACAACATGATTACCGCCAAAGATGATGATGTCAGAAGTTGGTTAGAAATCAATAAATCAGCTTTGGGTAAGATCTTGTGTCTTACTCAGCTTGAGTCAAATATCTTGTGGGGTTTTATCACTTCTTTGGTATGAATAGCACAAATTTTACTCCTCTTTAAGATTTCATCACTGTACTTAAGAAAACCACATTTCATGATCAAAATTCATAACGACACCTATTACAGTGAAATTGTTTCATTTTAAAAGTTGTTGCAGATTACTCTATTTACCAACAGTGATATTTTAAAACCTTCAACATTCACTATCACGTACATGTAGTAATTAAGATAAACCATATGCTCATTCTTAGAAGCTGCATGTCAGAATTAATGTTGGAAAGCACCTATTCCTTAATAGCATCAGCATTTTCTAAATTGTTAACCATTAAAGCATCTGTCTCTGTAGATCTCCAAATCTCTGTACTAGGAAAATGATCATGAAGAGATGCAGATTTTATCCTCAAAAAATAGTCCTTGCCAAAAAAACATAGAGGATATTTTGCATCTCCAGACATTTTTTTCATAAAATTGTAAATATCCTTAGAAAACTAAAGTGTCAGAAGATTAGTTAATTCTCCATTTATATGAGGATGATACCACTGTTCTTAGAATTCATAACGCATATATTTTGTCTTGTAGCTCCAAATGATGGGGATACAAAAAAATAAAGAGACATTGATCTTTGTGATAGTGAGAATTGTTTCAGCTTTGGTGTTGATAATTATCACGCTGTCAGTTTCCTGGTGGCATTGGAGAAAATAAAAGTTACATCCAGGTAGGTAATGCTATTTTATATATTGCATCAAATCGAAAATGCAGATTTAAGGAATTCGGTACTTTTGCAATCTCTGCAAGGAACAAAAGAAAAATTACAATCAAGTGAATATATTTATTACTTGGTACATCGATAATAAATTATTTGGCATTTCTGTGCAACATAGGAAAAGGTAGACTTTTATCAACATGCGTTTTACTATATGCATCAAAATCCATGATAAAAATGAAAAGTTATATTCAGTCTTTCATTTGCATTTATTTAAGTATTAACATTATTATTCAACTTATAAGCCTCTTATGAAAAATTTACAAGGTAAATTTTCAACGATTTAGATGAAGCAAGTTAATCTACCTAACATCAGGAACATGTTTGTTTTGATGTTTCCTCTTACAAGTCAGTAGATTTTCAGTTATCTTCTGAAGTGGTAGTCTTTGTTACTCATCACAAATTAAAATTTTCATCATTATTGTAAATATCCAGACATTAAAAAATAATAATTTTGCTCTCTGTACAGGTAATATTTTGTTCTGATGTAAATCTTGTCTGACAAATTAATATCTCTGTTGTTGAGATTGTGTATTGATGCATCTGGAAAGTTCAAAGCTCGTAAGAAGTGGGCATACATTATATCCTTGCTTGCTAATGACAAACACTTGAATGTTAGTATTTCTGTGTTTCCGTTCGCAAATAAATAATTCTGGTTGCAGTTCTGGAGGTTTTCTTTTTGTTTCCAAAAGTATGTCAGCCTGTTTGTGTACATGTGTTTTCATTGATGATACATGTGTACATCACCTGCATACATACAGTTACAGACCAAAATTATATGTATATAATTGTTTTAATTTCTGCAAACTAATCACAAGTTCATGTACCATGGCAGATATCATTTTGCTTAATCTGTTTGAATGGAAATAGAGTATTCACAATATCAGTTCAACAGTTAGTCTAAATCATTGCTGGAAATTGCACACTAACCATAATTGTGACAGAGATTACATAATGTATGTAACTACTCATTGGAGAATGTTCTAGTACAGAGATTGTTTCATAACATAAATATTGTCTCTGACAACAGAATACATTTCAGAAAATATACATCTATACAAATTACCACTCCTGATAAATCTGAAGATAAGCCATAATTTCCTTAAGAATATGCTTGAAACTTAACATTACAAATTCAAATATGGCAAGTATTGACACATGCACACACTCCCTTACATGCAGATAAGTCACATCACTTAAACTGCTTTTGGAGATTAATCACAGAACAATTATTTCTCCTTTGAATACATTCCCCAATCAGATTAATATGAGGGATCTGAGTCTCCTACCTCCCAAATCCAGCTCTACTAAAAAGATGAAAATTTGTCTTGTCTGTCTGTATCATATAGACTAAGGGCAATAATTCTTTCCCATTACCTTCCCTTGCCACCACAAAGTGTAACCATTTTAAAGCTTTGCTTCCGTGCAACAATAACATATAAGACACCTCATCAATCCAAGCCAAATTTGTGTTAAATTTCAAACCATCCACTCATGAGTTTGGATTTATTTGGGTTAATATTAATTCCTAAATGGGTGGTAAATATTATTGTTTGAATTTTGTAATTTTTTGTTTTAAATTTATCACTTTCTTAGACTTGGTAAATTTTAGACCACATGGTAAAACATGCTGTTGTTTTTGCATGTTGTTGTTCACGGTTGTACACACACTGCTTATTGCCTGCTCGCCCATTTCTTAATGAGTGTTTTTTTTAATGACTTGCTAACACAGTGCATTTTAATTTATTCATTTTTGTTGTGCTATATTTTATCTTGCCATTTAAATGAAACCTGTCTATGAAGTGTAATAAATACAACAAGTTCAAGACCACGGAAAACATGCATGAATCGTGTTTTGCTTGTACAAAATGTACTTTGTCATTACCATGCAGTGTGTGTGCACCATATGATCAGAGAGTATTGCCTATGGTTTTGCAGAAGTCAACAAAAGCAAGGAAAGAGTGCAACAACAATACAGATGTAAGATTACTACAATTACGATACAGTGGGAAGTGTTCCCCCATTTTTAGGCCATCCAGATGATGAAAGTTCCTCCACATGGCTTTAGGGTCTGTAAATCTGGGTGCATGAGGATTTTAATGGATCAGTAGGATCCATCATATCCTACTACTGTTCAGAGTGGTTCATGCTTGTCCAACCAGTTGAGCCAGCTGTCCAGTTAGTCGAGCCATCTCGGTTGATCTTACTGAAAGATCTGTCTGTCTCATCACCCATATGGCTTCTTCTTTCTTCAATTATAGAGATCTTCATGATAGATCTGTCTGTCCTACCATGCTATAGCTGTATACAGATAAAATTATGGGGATCTTAGTGATAGATTCATCCTTCTTGCCAGGTCTACAGCGTCATCTCACTACAATTACAGAGATCTTTACGATAGATCTGTCAATCCTAACATGTCTACGGCTACATACCATTTCAGTTACAGAAATATTAGTGATAGATCCATCTGTCTCGCCAGACATATGGCTGCACAAACATATTATGACAGATTTTAGTGATAGATCCATCTGTTCAGCTATGCCCACAGCACCAGCCGGACCTCCTTCAACACAGTCATTTAATCTGCAGACCATACTCCTGACAAATCAGCCATCCATACCAGTACAAAATCATCTCACACAGCTGGCTTGCAGTATATTCACTGCTTACCTGAATGGTATTGGCTTTCAGTTCTGTAGTAAGATGGCATTGTGAATGGCTCATACCGAAATGTAAGCAGACTTCACACAGTGGGTGTAAAGAAACTCCTGAGCAACAAGCTTCCGCCTTGGATGCAGGAGGTTGCAGGTTTGAACCCCAGCCAAGTCATGCCAAAGACTTACGAAAATGGTGCAAACAGCTGCCTCGCTAGGCGCTCAGAAAGAGGTTGGTGTTAGGTCTGGTTATCCTGGTGTCAGGATAATGTGACTGGGTGGGACATCATGCTACATGTCTGTGGCATGATGCCCCAGTGCTTGACATCACCATAAACTGCCATACTGCAGACATCTTAACGATATGACTGAAATTTTTTTTAAAACTACATTAAAAATCCAAATCACACACACTCCTGAGCAACAACTCTACTCCAGTTTGATCATGGAGAGGACAGGGTATGGTCTTAAGGCTTCCATTGAGGAGATGCATTGGATGATGCTGGCTTTGGAATGCCCTCCACCCCCTACCACCACACATGATTATAAAGTCAAAGCATTGCTCGTTATTGAGGATGAAGTCTGCATCCTTCTGGCTGTTTTCCTAGTCAACAAAAATAAAACAGATTAACATTAGGCTGTCTGGATGTATCTGTGACCTGGGGAATGCTAAAGATTTTCTTTTCTAAGAACCAAGTACCAGTGGCATTTTCATTGCGCAGGTATAAGACATGAATCCACTTCCTACCATACTGAACCCCCAGTGTTAGCTAAAATTTGACAGTGGTTAGCTTGTATGCCCCACATTTTTATGAAATGGATAATATTATGTTTCTTGCCACATTGAAGCAGGTTCAGAGCATTGTCTCCAAGTTTTAAAAGTGGATTTTGCCTCATTGGTGTTTTTCCAACTGGAGGAAAAATTGGTCAACCAACACGCCTGGGAGTTGACAGCCCAAATTGCTTGGGTCATTAGTGGAGCAGCTTACCAATCAATTGTGTTGACTGCCCCTGCCAATCAATCTTGATATGTCATGACAAGTATTTACACACAACATCACTAAGGCTGCAACACACTGTGGCTTTATGGATAACTCCATTTACTTGGGGGCAGATTTGAAGAAGTTTGGAGGCAGGCAGCTTAAGTACTACCCCTCCAACTTTTCACTCCACCCATACCGTTTTAAAAATTAGCTGTTCTCCCCAAGAGGAATAATAGGCAAGCCAAGCAAAAAGGGTCTTGTACGGCTCAAGTGCTGTTTAGGTCTCAAGTTGATGCCAGCAAACAACAGCCAAACTAGTCTAGGAGGCACCAAGTTTCCCCACCCCCAAGCCTCCTGTTTCTTACTGCTGATTTAACACCCCGACCACCCAGAGTCTACTGGGTTGCACCAGACTCTTGCATTATGTTACAACTCTGTGGTCTTAAACTTACTTGCAGAAAGAAGTGAAACCAATGTGTTTTGTAAAATTCAACAAACAATTTATTTCCCTAGAATACAAAGTGACTATTCAAAAGACTCAGTATTGAGAATTAAATCCCAAATAATCGTAAATGTTCCTTCACAAGCTCAAAAGTATTGAATGATTTGAATGAATTCCAGTAATCATGAATTTGATGATGTACCAATATTCTTGATGTATCACAGTGATATAATCCAGAATGTCTTTGAATGAGTCCTCAATAATCCCAAAGCAGTGTTTTAGTCCAGAAAGTGCATGAGCACTTTGCAATTCCAGTGAATAATTAAAAAAAATGATTCCCGTCAAATTATATCGAATCACAACTATGAGTGATTCTGATTCCACAGACTGATACTAAAGCAGGAATGAATAATTGTTTACCTAGTCCTTTATATTCAGACTGTCACCTGACCTATGATAACAGACGTCCTGGATGTAGGTCATTTCTAATTGTAAAATTTACTAATTCGTAAACAAGGTCAGGCCTTGAACTTAAATTTTAGTAAACACCTTGTTAACCACTTAAAACTGTGACAAAACTCAGGTAGACATTACATGACAATAATCAGGTAATCCAAAACTCTACCCTCAATCACACGCAAAGGTCGATCACACCATAAAAATTACATATGAATAATTGGATCAACCTGTTTCCTGAAAATGAATGGGTGATTCAGGTCATTTCGGAGGGGCTTCAGATTTTGTTTTACCAACCCTCTCCTCTTCCTCTCCCCTTCTAATGGGTGTGCTATCAGATCAGGAGATTGACGATATTCATCAACAAGAGATAGAGTCATTGACAAATGGGCAATGGAGATTGTATGAAAACCACAATATCAGGGTTTTTTCACAGTTGTTCATTGCCAAAAAGGCCAATGACAAGTTGAGGCCAATCATAGACTTGAGTCGCATCAACAAATTCTTCTGCCGAAGTTAAAGATAGAGACAGCAAGAGCTGTGTTACTCTCCATCTAATGGGACAAGTATGCCATCAGCCTCATTCTTACAGATACAAACTTTCATGTCCCGATTCATCAGTTTACCATTACTGATGTCTCTCCAGTTTCCTCTACCAGATTCTGTGATGTGGTCCAGGTTGCAGGGTACAAGATTGCTAATGTCTACAAACTGCGCAGTGCCCACTGGGAAAACAATATGCTTCCAAATCTCAAGCACCCAGCCGTCTATATTGGCAACTTCAACAGTCATTCACCCTGACTGGGGCTACTCACACTCTGATGAAGACGGGGAACACTTGTTAGAGTGGGAAATGAACAATGACCTCCTTCTGACCCATGACTCCAAACAACGTGGGACCTTTCACTCTGTAAGCTGTCAAAAAGACTACTCACCAGACCTCTGCTGGGTCAGCTACATTGGTGACCATCCTCAGCCAGTCAGCCGAACTGTTCTAGATGACTTCCCACATAGTCAGCACAGACCAATACTTATCCATATTGGACTACAGCTGCTGGCTATACACAGCTCTTCACCGCGGTGATGGGACTTCCACAAAGCAGATTGGACGAAGTATGCTGACATACTGGAGCATAGCATAGTTACCATACCATCTCGCTGCATCCCAATCAAGGAATTCTACCACCACTTCCAAAGAGCCATATTAAGGGATCCACTCAGTCTGTCCCTCGTGGTCATCGTCCAGTCTATTCACCCTGTTTGAATGAAGAATGTCAGGCTCTTCTCAAGGAATATGAAGCATCTGGAGACCAAGACATAAAAGATCACCTGATCGATTCCCTGGACACTGCCAGGCGCACTGTCTGGGAGGAAACTACAGGATCACTTTACACACTCCAACCGGAAATGCTGGAGCTTGATTCGAAGACTTGGCACCACCAGTTCAAGCTCACCCTGTTGTCAAGCCAAATGCTGTAGCTAGCCAATTATTACATGTGGCAAAAGCACCCCTGGAGAAACAGCACCGATGTCAAGTACGAGATGAGTGGCGACAATACTGCCGTCGGAAGTCAGATGAACTAGATCAAAATACTCCAGAGGCATTTACGACAATAGAACTTGAAATGCTGCTATGCAGCATCAAATCAAGCAAAGCAGCAGGATATGACAACATCCTGCTTTTTACACCCGGGTTGTTAGGGAAAAGTGCATGCCGACTTTGTGGCATCAGACAAAGATTATTGAGATACCAAAGCCTGGCAAAGATCCCAACAATGCAGCGAGATATCGGCCAATCTCCTTCCTTTCAGTCAGTTTTAAGGTACTGTAGCGCCTGATTCTTCAAACAATTGGTCCTGACTTGGAGAATATCATAACTGTTTAGCAGGCAGGCCTCAGGTATGGCTGTAGCACTTGTGATCAAGTCCTTGCCCTGACTGCATTTGTTGAAAATGGGTTTCAGAGGAACCTTAAAACTGGAGTTGTTGTTCTAGATCTAACAGTGGCATATGACATGGTCTGGCATGCAGGGCTGCTGTTGAAAATTTCCAGAGTATTGCCACGCTGGATAGTTGAGACTTTTGAACTGTTCCTTCGCAACAGGTTCTTCAGAGTGCACATCAGAGAGAACTGCAGCTCGTGGAAGCACCGTGCTAATGCTAATGGACTGCCACAAGGGTCTGTTATTTCGCCAAGTTTGTTCAATGTCTTCATCAATGACTTACCTGTAACACAGTCGCACAAGTTCCTGTGTGCAGATGACATTGCTCTCAGGACCCAAAGTCACGCATTTGCTGAGCTTGAGGGGGCACTGAATAAGGACCTGGAGGATATGACAGACTTCTTCAAGAAATAGTGTCTACAGCCAAGTGCAACAAAGACAGTCTCCAGCGTCTTCCACTTTAACAATGCAAATGCGAACTTTCAGCTTTGCATCCTCCACAATGGGCAGCAAATAAAACATGACCCAACACCAACATGCCTTGGTGTGACTCTGGACAGGTCACTGACATTCTACAACCACCTAAAGAAAACTGCAGCAAAACTTAGCACTCGAAACATCCTACTCCGCAAACTGGCTGGCTCAACCTGGGGCACTAGTGCGCAGACACTCAAGACATCAGCACTAGCCCTCTGTTATTCGACAGACAAGTATTGCGCTCCTGTCTGGGCTCAATCATCTCATACTAAGCTAATTGATATCCAGTTCAACACAGCAACAGGCATAATCTCTGGAACACTATGTTCTACACCTTTACCATGGCTGCCAGTACTCAGCAATATTCCTCCTCCACATCTGCGTCATCAGCAAGCAACCACAAAAGTGTTGGCTAAGGTCTTATGCCAGTGAGAAACTTCCACTGTACATGGGCATCACCTCACATCCAGCAGTCCGCTTGACTTTGAGATGCCCAA